>BQNB010001408.1:0-135260 GCA_026074375.1 Tanacetum coccineum | reverse complement strand
CACTGATCTAATCTCATCATCTATAAATTCTTCGTCTTTGTTTACCCTTCCTTTCAACCACATTATACCACGCGAGGGTTCTTCATCTACTTTAATTTCTTTATTTTTGATCTATTAAACATCAAATGCATACACATGTAAAGTTAAACCAAGATAAACAAAAATATGAGGGTATTAAATGCAAATTGTGCAATGTAAACAGATTCATTTCTCAAACTCGTCTCTCAATTTGTAAAACAAACATTATGTAATCTTACCATTTTCTTTTTCACAAAAACATATCCACCTCGTCCTATTTTATGATGATAAATATTTTTGGAACGTGCCATTTTACCTCTAGCTGATTTCTCCTAAAAACACAAAATCATAAGTGTTGGGATTAAAAGCCTTCTTGATGCTGTTAAAGATTAATGATGCTCAAGTAAAGATAGTGTTGTTGATGATCTTCAAGGAAAAGATACTAAGTGGTTAGTACTGCTAGTTAATATATTATTACTGCTAGTATAACTTAGTACTGCTAGTATAAAGTTAGTACTACTGGAGAACTATAATGAAATATATGCCAAGTGTTTACTACTGCTGGCAATACAGTTAATGCTGCTAGTAGGAGTTAATGCTGCCAGTGAAAGTTATTACTGCTAGTTCAAGTTAAGATTGTCAGTAGAAAAGTTAATGCAGCTGGATTGTTAAAACTGCTGAGAAGATTATAGCTGCTTATTATGAAATGACATATAAACTTAAATAAAGATGACTAATTAAAACCTTGTATGCATCGGTGGTCGTGTAGTTTACAAACTCGACCCATTCTTCTGCTTTCACAATTGCACTATACTTGGCCGGGAGTTCATTTAGTTTCGAAGGTGTATTTAGGTTGGGAAATATGTATTTTTCTCTCAGTTTCATTCTGAAATTCCTTAGCAGTTTAACACAATGTTGTTAATTAGTTGCACATAATGTAAATGCATAGATAAACTTATGTAGTACTGGGTTAAAAAATAGTATATATGTACTGGGTTAAAAAATAGTTTCTGACTGTCAAGTCAACATTAAAATATCGCTGCAAAGATTAACGTTCAAACCTATGTGCTCACGAACAAGATCTCCTAAAAATCTCGAAAACATTGCTCTGTGTAACCCTGACACCCTATTCACACGCAATCAAAAGGTTACCTGATCTTTATTTCCAACTAGGTTTTGCCATATTTCCCTGCGAAACTTATATAGCCTGGTTAACCCCTCTTAACTAGTTTTCCAGATCTGAATGGTTGGTTCCAACCGCATCTTTTGCATGGTGTTTCCATCTGCCATCTTCATTCATTCATAAAAATTCACGGATCATATCCTAACAAATCAACATTTCATATATTAGAATTAAACCAAAAGATCATGATCACTCGCTGAATTCCACCAAATGATCTAAAATTGGATTGATTTTCCATGACTCTTAGCAACAATGTGTAAAAGAAAATGAATTCTGGCTTGAGAGTAAATGTGAAGAAGATTTGATTTTCTGTTTGGTCGGTTGCAGTCTTTATTTTTAGGAGAGAAATCAGGGTTTATGATGAATATGAAAGGGCTCTTTTTTGGAAACTGATATGCATTTAATTAGCTGATATGCATTTAAAAAAATTTCAAAAGTGATGCATTTAAAAAATTTTGGATAAAATTTTTGGCTCCAACTTCTTTTAAATTAACAATTTAATTATTTAAAAAAATTCATTTTTGAAAAATATGCAATTTGGCTCCAAAACTGCATTTTTTTCTCCAAACTACTGCTGGTAATACAGTTAATGCTGCCAGTGGGAGTTAATGCTGCCAGTGAAAGTTACTACTGCTAGTTCAAGTTAAGACTGCCAGTGGAAAAATTAATGCTGCTGGATTGTTAAAGTTGCTGAGAAGATTACAGCTGCTTATTATGAAATGACCCATTACACCCAAAAGCTTTTTTATCACAAAATATGTAATCTTGTATGTGACCCATATAATTTTTCCTGTATGACCCGTATCTAAAAATACAAAAAAAATTAAAACAACATTAACTAAGAAAGTTTGATTAATTACAATCATCAACAGATTACAGTCATTATCGCATAAATATTGTATGATCAGCTAATACAAAGTTGATTTGCCTAAAATTTAGCTAACGTGTTACCAGAACACTGTTTTAAGATGATATAACATGAGAAATTAAACAAAAAGATGAATCCTTTCATCACCTTCAACATGAACCTTTCTTTACCCTTTACTTGTCTGCACAACTTTCATTGAGTCCTCAATCAATATTTCTTTCACAATATTATCCCATGTTTCAACATTAGTTAGTCCAAGCACACATCCCTTGATTGGAATAGGGCTTTTGAAGATACTTCTAGAATGGGCTTCTTTGCAACTGGTAGATAATCCTCAACAGTGTCACTATCCCATACCCTTCAAGCAATTCTTTTGGAATGGGCTCCTTAACCGCCTTCAATTTAATGGCCCCTCCTTAGGCAAACTTGTTATTGTCTGGCCCCATCACGAGAAACCATTTATAGTCAACTTGAGTTGTCTGAAGTAAGCACAATTATTTCTGCAAAAACAAATTAAAAATCAAACTAAGTCTGGTAAGTCTGTTGACCCACATTACAGATGCAAGCGCACCATTTTGAACAATACATTACATGCCTAACCCAATAACCACTAACCTCTGTTAATAAGCTAAACCCATGCAGCCCTAACTCTACAAATAAGCTAAACCAAACAGCCCTATGATTGCAAATAAGCAAATAACCTAATCAAGAAACCCTAACTCTGCTAATAAGCTAAACCCAATAACCACCAAGTCTGCTAATAAGCTAAACCCAGTAACCCCTAAGTCTGCTAATAAGCTTAACCTAATAACCACTAACTCTGCTAATAAGCTTAACCCAACAGCCCTAACTCTGCAACTAAGCTAAACCAAGCAGCCCTATTTCTACTAATAAGCAAATAACCTAATCAAGAAACCTTAAGTTTGCTAATAAGCTAAACCAAAATTAAGCTAAACACAAAATACAATAACCCAAAAACAAAATAAAAGCTAATAAGCTAAACCAAAATAAGAACATCAAATAGACAAACCTTTATACTCATTTCTAGATGATGACAATTATGGATTGCCTTATGTGGTTTGGATTAGAGTTGTTTTATGATTATTAGGTCGAAAAATAGGGAAATTGTGTTTCAATTAGGGTTTGATGTTTGATTAATGGTTCGGGTTGTAAGTAGATTACCTATGGACTTAACCGATTATTAAAAATAAATAATTATTAAAAGTTTATAAATAAATGGAGAATTAATTAAATTAAAAGTTTATAATTTATGTTTTTATGAAAAATAATTAAATTAAAGTTTATAATTATGAATTTTAAATTAAAATAGTAGCTTTAAAAATAAATTAGCTATAGAATTTAAAGATATCGTGTTATAATCATGCTTGATATCAAAACCGTTTTATTAATTGCGGGGTCTTTCAACAAAGAATAGACTTATCGTTTGGTTTGAGCTAAAATTAGTAGTATCATCGATAACATTATTTGAAGATGAATTAAGCACCAATAGAAAACGGAGGTAGCTCGTCAAACTGGTTCTATCCGTCCTCCGAACATTCTAACATAACTATACGTCGATTACCATGAATAACGACATTCCAACAATAATCATTTGTGTCCTCAAATAATTCAATGCATAGCCATGTGGAAAAGATTGACACTTGTAAAGCCAATGATTGTTAAATGTTTTGAAAGAGTGTTAGGCCTCGAACGAGATAGATAGATAATAGCTATAGCATGAATAGTCACCTAGAACACAATATCCAAGTTCACATTTCATAACATCTTTAGTAAAAAGAAGATGGAAGAAAGATACCACCTTGGAGCCCAACCATCATTGATTCTTCTAATCTTTGTCGCAATAGTCTGGTTATACAAATGCTTACTGCGAAGACATGCAAATCACATGTAATGCTTGGCCGATTAATGGAAGATTTCACATTAGTATTGTTTCGTGTATATTTAATTGTCTAATTCATGTGTTGTAATAAGTAATAGTATAATAGTTTACTTTAGCTCGATTATGGATATTTGTTACACTTGTAGGTCATTAAATTAATACGAGCCTAGATAACTTATGAATATCATCTCAGAACAATATGTATAAAGAGAATACCTTGTCCAGATTATGTTTAAATGTACTTTCACTGATTAAACTTTTGTTCAAGTTATTAGAAAAAAACCAAGGTAGCAAAAGTGGCGAATCACGATTGCATTGTTTTGGGTATTACCGAAAGTTTGTGTAGTTCGTCAAGATTTTCCTTAAAAATAAACTTATAATAGATATAAACAACTAAACTTTAAGTAATTAAAACACCAATAGAAAACGGAGGTAGCTCGTCAAACTGGTCGTATCCGTCCTCGTAGACAACATTCTCACAACTATATGTCGTATACATGAATACACTTGTAAAGATAGACACTTGTAAGCCATAATCTGGAAAGATTTACACTTGTAAAGCTATCTAGAAACATTTGTGTCCCTAATAAATTCATGCATATAAATTTGTGGAAAGATTGACACTGTAAAGCATATCTGTTAAATGATGGAAAGAAAGGTTACCTCAGTCGAGATAAGATGTGATAGCTAGAGCAGTAGGGTTAATGAAAAGTTACCTACAACCCCGAAGTAAGACCTAGAACACATATACAAGTTCAAGATTTCATAACATCCTTTATATTTTCCGATTGTTTTTTTGAAATCTAATATCTATAGAGAATTACAATCAAAATGATGACATCACTCATGATTTGCTTCACAGACCGCCTTTTCGTAAATCAGAAATACAAGGCACATTTAAAAACCTAAAACAAGTATTAAAACAATAAAGCTAATTTGAAAAAAATACAAACTTAATAGTGAATTTAATAAACTAATTTAGAAAATTATTTAAAAACTTTTTAAAACAAATAATACAAAATCTAAAAACTTAATTTTGTAAAACTAATTAATAATAAGCAAATAACAAGAGAGAAAAGAAAATAATTTTGCTAAGTAAAAGAGTGTGTAAACTTTACATAAGAGGTGCATGTATTTATAGGAAGAGAGAACTAGATATTTTAGCAAAGTTTGACTAGAAAAATCAAAGGGGGAGGGTTGTGTTGGGGCGTGGGTTCAAGGGGACAAAAGGGGAGGGAAACAAGGGTTTAATGGTTATGTTTGTTGGTCTCCTATCATGGGAATCATCCCATGATTTCAAGGGTTAATGTTTCTTGTATATTTTCTTTTCTAGTTAATATGTTACTTGTGTATTTTAATAAAGGAAAGTGTAAGTAAAGTGTAGTTTTACTATAAAGTATACTTGTAATGTCTTGGTTATTTTGTAAAGTATTTGTTATCTTGTATAAACATATGAAACGTGTATATATATATACATATGCATAAAGTTTTATAAACTTCGATCATTGTATTCCGGGAAACCTAATTGTCATTCATCGCGAAACGTAAACACTTTCACGTATCCGATAAAATAACTTGTGTAATGTTAATAATTATCCTCAAAATAATTACTTAACCCTTGTTTGACGTAAACAATAATTTGCTTGATGCCCGTTTACGTTAACTGATTATTTCTTGCTTACGCGATTTAACTTAACGATTTCCATTAAAAACAAACGCGTACAATACAAAAAAAATAAATAGCGACTTTATCAACGTCGTACATTGTCCTAAAACACGGGGTGTTATATTAACCATATGAGTTTTTCCCTACTTTTACTTTTCTTGCATAATTAGGAGTAGTGTAGTTTAGTAGTTTAATTAAACCCCTATTTAAACCCAAGATCTGCATGCTTTCTAAAAGATAAAAAAACTCAAAATAATCTTCCTTCACCAATTAAACCCTAGTGAACATACGATTCGAGCCTACCCAAACTATTCTTCTAGAGAACGATAATAACCCCCTGAGTCTTACCTATACTACACTACAACAATTAGGTATACTTCCTAGGAGGGTTGTAAAACTTCTGCGTTGCAATCCACCACATCAAGTTTGGCACCGCTGCCGAGGAATAGTCTAGGTTTCAGATTCTATCCAGCTTAGGTCTACTCACAAGATTCCTATCAAGTGAGATTTTATTTTTCTTTTTATTATAGCTTTCTCTTAGTCTATCTTTTCTTCATTCCCTTTGTTTTGTAACTATTCTTTTTCATTAACCATCATGGGAGACGAAAATCCACCCCGTACTTTAGGAGATTATTTCCGACCAAGCAACGAGGGCTATCGAAACACCATTGAGCTCCCCGACGGGAACAATGTGGTATCTCTGCGATCTGACACCATTCGGTTGGTGCAAAACGGTCCGAAGATCCAAATCAAAATCTTAAGGATTTTCTAAAACTTTTGGACTCACTTGAACTTATTGTTGAAAAAAGGAAAAGGAAGAGACTGTGTATATTTTAATTTTCCCTTCGCGATCAAGCTCAGGGTTCGAGCCTCACCTTAGACTTCCACCTTCCCCTTATTGCTTTTTTTTAAAAAACTTTTTTCACAGCTTATAAATAAGCTGTAAACCTACAACTTTTGTGAAAGCACTTTTTTTATAAACCACAAATAAGCACTAAAATAAGCTGTCAAAGTTGACAGAATAAGCTATTTTACACTAAGACTAAATGCCTAACTGTTAAGCATTTTTAAGGACAAATAAGCTTATCAAAAAGGAAAATAAGCTTATCAAAAAGGAAAATAAGCTAACATAGATATTGCACTACACCTAATAAGCAAATGAGAACAAAAATAAGTAAGTAAATCAAGCTAACATAAGCTAAAAATGACAGAATAACTAATGGCTTTTTAAAACTTACAATTTTTAGACTAAAATGCAAATAAGCTCAAATAGGCTACTCTATAAACTAACTAAGCTACTTTCTATTCTAATACTCCTAATAAGCAACTAGCAATAAAAATAAGCAGAGAAAACAAACAAATAAGCACATATAAGGAAACAAAGTTGTATTCTTGTGTTGAGGTAAGTCAAAAATTTTGGTTTAGGGTTAGATGAATTAGGGTTTTAGGATTAGGGTTTAGAATGATTTAGGGATTAGGTTTAGGGTTTAGGAGTTGTGCATTGGGTGTTTGTACCTTGTGTTAAAGAGGTGGTACGAAATCTAGAATGAAAATGGTGGTAAAATGACCTAGTTTGTATTTCATGCACAATTGACTTGTACATTGAGCTTTAGAAGGTTGTACTAGGGTTTAGGAGGGAAAAGATATTCAAAAGTTTGGCATTGTAACTTGTACACATGCTTTGAACACTTGTACACTTGTTTTGACATGTAATTAGGGTTTTGATATAAACGTTTAACGTTTAAAGTCCGTTTTGATTTAACGTTGTAAATGGTATGATAAACGGATAACTTATTTGGTAAAAATGATATTAGGGCATAGACTTGACATATTAGGATGTTTACATGATATAAACATAGATATAGATGGTATTGGTAGGTTGCGTGAGCTCGTTTACTTTAGTTATGTAAACTATGTTACATAATGGAATAAAGCGAAAAATTTCCCTGTAAAAAGGTGGTATATACTTTAATAGATGGATAGTACATTGCATCTAATTTAATAGATGGATATTTACATTGATGAAAATTATAGGTTGTTATACAAGAAAATGTTAATCAAAAGTTATTAAGAAGTTTGTCACCTGAGTGGAACACACATGCTGTTGTATGGAGGAATAAAGCTGATTTGGATACAATGAGCATGGATGATCTCTACAACAACCTTAAGGTGTATGAACCCGAAGTTAAAGGGATGTCTAGCTCAAGTTCAAGTACACAAAACATGGCTTTTGTGTCCTCTTCAAATAACAACACTAGCAGCACTAATGAAGCAGTTAATACTGCCAATGGAGTTTCTACTGCTAACACTCAAGTTAATGATGCTAACTCTATAAATACTGATAACTTGAGTGATGCTGTTATTTTTGTATTCTTTTCTAGTCAACCAAATAGTCCTCAACTTGTACATGAGGACTTGCAACAAATCCATCTACATGACATGGAAGAGATGGATTTGAGATGGCAAATGACCATGTTGACTATGAGGGCTAGAAGGTTTTTGAAAAATACAGGAAGAAAACTTACTGTTAATGGCAATGAGACTATTGGTTTTGATAAGTCCAAAGTGGAGTGCTACAACTGCCACAAGAGAGGACATTTTACTAGGGAGTGCAGAGCTCCAAGAAATCAAGACAACAAGAACAAGGAAAGCTCAAGAAGGAGTGTGCCTGTGGAAACATCTACTTCCATAGCTTTGGTGTCATGTGATGGTCTTGGTGGATATGACTAGAGTGATCAGGCAGAGGAAGGGCCTAATTATGCACTCATGGCTTTCTCATCTTCAAGTCCTGACTCAGAGGTATCCAATGATTCTATTTGTTCAAAATCTTGTTTGGAAACTGTTGAACTTCTTAAATCTCAAAATGATCAACTATTAAAAGATTTAAAGAAATCTGAGTTAATGGTTCTAGGTTATAAGACAGGTTTAGAGTCAGTGGAAGAAAAACTTGAAGTTTATAAAGCAAATGAGTCTATTTATTTACAAGATATTAAGGGCTTAAAATTTGAAATTCATATAGGAGAAATAACTATTAGAGAGCTTAGGAAGAAGCTTGAAATACAAAAGAAAAAGATAGCATTCATTTACTTGTAGATAAATTTGAAAAAGAATCTAAAAGTGTAGACAAGCTCATAGAGTGTAACATTGTTGATATTTCAAGATAAGGTTTAGGCTATGAAAATTATAATGCAGTTCCACCTCCCTACACAGGAAATTTCATGCCTCCAACACCTGATCTTATCTTTTACTGGTTTAGTGAAGTTTGCTAATAAGCCTGTAGTTAAGAACTGCAAAGCTATGTCTAGTAAAGAAAAGCCTAAGGAAGTTAGGAAAAATAAAAAAAATAAAAAAATGGGGGGGGATGATGGATGCCCCAATTATTGAAGAATGGGTGTCAGATAGTGAGGAAGAAAATGTGACTCAAATAAATCAGAGAAATAGAAAACGGTTAGCCTGAGTATTGCTAAGATAGAGTTAGTCAACCTATAGCAAACAAGAGAAATCTGCTAGGGAAAAAACTGTTAAACAAGTTTGAAGAACCATAGGAAAAACACTCACAGTCAGAGGCAAATCAAATTAATTAAACAATATGATGTCTCAAAAACTAGGAAGCATTTTGAGATGGTTTAATAAGGCATGTTTGTTTGTGAGCTTTGATTCATTTGCAAAGTTGATTTCTATTACCATAAATAAACAGTTTCCAAAATCAAAGGATGGTAAAAAAACCTGTTTGGAACAATGCTCAAAGGGTGAAAATCATCAAAACTTTGCTAAGAAGACCTTACCCTGTGCTAATATAGACTTGCGTTCCAAGAGCAGTACTAATGAAAGTACTGGTAGTATAGTTATTACTACTAGACTAGTTAATATTGTTCACTCAAAAACAAACAGTGAATGCCACCCCCTGGAGGACCAATGTCCATATATTTCTAAAAAATCACATTCAACTGTTACGAGGCCCATTCTAAAGAATCAAGTCATTTATAACAGTTATATAATCAAAGGGTTCTTCTGCTTGGGATAAAAATTATAATACTGCTAGGCCAAAAGCAGTAGTTAATGCTGTTAAGGGAAATAATTTTAATGTTGTTAAGGCCTCAGCTTGTTGGGTTTGGAAACCAAAGCATAAAGTTTTAGACCATGTTTCTAAACACAATAGTGCATCAATCACCCTAAAAAAGTTTGATTATATTGATGCACAAGGCAGATCCAAGTCATGGTGGGATTGGGTCCTAAACAGGAACTGATGTTCTTACCTAATGTGCAGGGCAATCCACAAATGAATTTATTAGGATCAAGACGGTGATTGATAGTGGGATGCTCAAGGCACCCATGACAAGGAGCATGTCTTATTTACAACTATGGAAGAGATAGATGGAGGATATGTTGCATTTGGGAGGGAACCCACCAAGGAGGGAAATCACTAGACAAGTACCATTAAAACTGGTAATCTAGATTTTGAAAATGTGTATTTTGTGAGAGAGTTAAAGTTTAATCTCTTTAGTGTCTCACAAATGTGTGATAAAAAGAATAGTGTTCTTTTTAATGACACTGAATGTATTGTTTTATCTCCAAACTTTAAGTTAATTGATGAAAGTCAAGTTTTACTTAGACGTTTTCCTAGAAAAGAAACAATATGTATAGCTGTTGATTTAAGAAAATAGTTCTAAGGAGGTTTAAAATTGCCTTTTTGCAAAAGCTAATCTGATGAATCTAAAAAACATTGGCATAGTAGGCTAGGTACATTAAATTTTAAAACCATGAATAAAATTGGTATAAGGAAATCTTGTATGAGGTTTTCCTTAAAAACCTTTTTGAAAATGATCAAACCTATGTTGCTTGTCAAAAGGGAAAGCAGCACAGAGCCTCTTGTAAGTCTAAAACAGAGAACTCAATCAGTCTTCCTTTACATTTGTTGCATATGGACTTGTTTGGTCCAACATTTGTAAAAAGCCTTTGAAGAAAAGTTTTGCACTAGTTGTCACGGATGATTATTAGTAGGTTTACATTGGTTTTCTGTTTGGCTAATAAGGATGAGCTTGTGGCATTTATTAAGTCTTTATAACTGGGATAGATAAATCTTGTAGATTCACAAGGTTAAGGGTGATTAGATGTGATAAAAGATAGAATTCAAAAAGAAGTGATGATGAATCTGTTTTGTGAGTGAAAGGTATTTTGGAGACAAAACCTAGGTGAGCTTAAAACTCCTCAACAAAATTGTATTGCTGTGAGGCGGGAGTATAGGACACTAATTGAGGTTGCTAGGACTATGCTAGCTGATTCTAAGTTGCCAACTACTTTCTGGGCAAAAACAGTTAATACTGCTTGCTATGTGCAAAATAGAGTGTTAGTAATTAAGCCTCTTAACAAGACCCCATATGAACTTTGATAACACCCAAATTATACATGTTTTCTATGGCGTTATTTATATATTTTTTTCATTTCTCGTGACTTTGATACTTAATTAAGCTTAAATTGCTTATAGGTTCACTTGAAGACTCTAAAGACCCAAGCTCAAGAATCTATACACTTTGGGAGGCGAATACAAGAAAAGAAAGATTTCTAGCCAAAATTCAAGAAGTCCGCCGCACTTGTTACATTGTGCGCCGCACTTTCCTCTGAAATTCAAACACCGCCGCACTTACAATATTGTGCGCCGCACATTTTCCCAAAGATTGAAGAATTAAAGTCCATTAAATGCACCTGCATTAACTCCTCAAAACCGCCGCACTTATTTGTAAGTGCGCCGCACTTCCAGTAAAGTCATTAAATGCTATCGCATTAACTCACCAAGTCCGCCGCACTTATTTGTAAGTACGCTACACTTTACACCAAAATCTTGCCTATAATTTGAGATGAAATTTCTCAACCAAATCATTCCTCTCACAACCATTTCTCACTACCTATCTCATTCTACACACACATACCTTTCCCCTTTCACCAAAACACCAAGAAATACCTTTTCCCTTGAAGAAAAAGATCTAACGATCAAGAACGAAGAAGTTTTCTTACCTTGTTATTGAAATAATGGAAATTTATGTAATGAGTACTTTTGTTATGAACTCCTTAGCCATGAGAGGCTAAATCTCTCATGACTACTCGGTGAAGTTATGATAATGAATAAGTGTTTGGTATGATCTTGACCGCTTTAATCCTAAGCTTATGTTGCAACCCTATTATATCCCATCTTGTCGGTTTTGCTTATCAACTTAGATTATATAATCATATCGGTATAGGTCGAAAGACCCGTTATGATCTATATGGTTTTAAAGATTTTTATGGTCTTTATCGTCTGTGTTAAGAAATCCACTTTCATAAACTGATAAACAAAATAAGCTTTGATATAATAAGTTACTGGATTATTTGAGTGAGACATCTGGTCTAGTTAACTAAATTTAAGTCTTGAGTTAATTAATTTAATTTGTGAAAACGTTTTCTGACGAGAAATCTTTTTTATAAGTTAAAGTCCCATCTTCAAGGTCTTGATTATTACCACTACTTACAAATTATTTTTCAACTATCCGAGTAGTCATCTTTATTATCACTGGTAAAAAAAGTTATTTTCAAAATAGTTAAGTCTATTTTTTTTATTATTTGAATACTACTCAAATCCCTGTGGACGACCTGGTCTTACCTAAAAAGATTATACTATATACGTAGGTTATACTTTTACCCGTGTGTTTCCCTATAATAAAATTGGTATTTTTAGTCATTATAAATTTAAAGCTTTTGAAATATATCAAAGTTTTTGGCGCCGCTGCCGAGGATTTTTAAGCTGTTCTATAGTCAACTCTAGAAAATTACTACAACTCTCATTTTTTTCAAAAATTGTCGTACAGTTTTCTAGTAAACTAACCCTAACAATTTCTCCTTTGGAAGCATACACGTGCTTCCAATTCTAAACTTGTTGAACCGTTACCTGAACCTAAACGTGCTCTGAATCGAAGACTTCGTCGACAAAACAAAAGAGTTCCATTTGATCAAAGAAACAATCCACCTCAACACTCGAGAATTATCTACCCGTCAATTCTCAACATCAATTACTTTCGTCACTTTCTTGATATTTTTCAAAATTACGATCCAATGGATGATGAACCCATGTGGGTTATCGACCGTGTTGTCGCTCCGACTCCCGGTTCCGCGATAACCATTCCTAAAACCACAAACGAATTTTATATTAAAGGTAACCACTTGACTCTCGTCAAAGGAAACCAATTTGATGGTAGAACCAAAACTGATCCTCATAAACACATTCATGAATTCCTCGGAATCTGCAATATGTTTAAATACAGAGATACCGAGAATGAAGCTGTCCGCCTAATGATGTTTCCCCTATCACTCACCGAAGAAGCAAAAACATGGTTGGACGAACTCAACGAAGGAACTATTGAAACATGGGATGAACTTCGAACCACTTTCATTAGCTGATTCTTTCCCCTATCTCTTTTTGACCGACTCCTCGGAGAAATCCGTGCCTTTTCCCAACATGAAAATGAATCTCTAACCGATGCTTGGCTCCGTATGAAGGAAATGCTCAGAAATTGCCATGGTCATAATCTGTCCAAAGGCAATATTATTAAAAAAAATTATCATGGTCTCAATGAAATAACCCAAGAAGTTCTAAATGCCGCAGCTGGTGGTATTTTCCTCTATAAAACACTAAATCAAGCTTATCAACTTCTCGAAGATAAAGTCTTACTCGAGCTCGACTGGGCTAAAAATCAAAAAACCAAAACATCTCTTAGGAAAACCGTTGCTTTCGCTGATGAATGTAACAGTAATTCTGATACTGATAAAATTATGGCCCGAATGGATGCCATGACCATAAAAATGGATGCTCAGTATAAAGAACTCCAATCTCGTGTAAAACAACCAACACCCGATCTTGACGATGATGACATACCTATGTCCCATGAAGAAGATGCTAAATTCATGCAAACTTTCCGTAAGACTCATTTTTACAATGATTACCGCGACTGAGACTCGAATCGTGATAATTGGCGTTCAAGCGGACGGAATGATTACAATCGAGATAACTACCGATCCAACACCTATGATAAATCCTATGATCTTCAAAGACAATTCAATGATTTCATGAAATCTCAGCAATCAGCCAATGCTTTTGTTAAAGAGACATTCATGGACCTCAAAACTCAACTCGAAATAGTAACTAAAAATCATCAAGCTTCAATCCAAAATATTGAGACTAAGTTTGACAGACTCGCTGATAAGCAATCTGGTCGACCTTCTGGATCCCTTCCAAGCAACACTCAACCAAACCCACGAAGTAACAACTCTAAATCCTATCAACCACCGCAATCTCGTAATGAGCATGTGAATGTCGTATTCACAAGAAGTGGTAAATCTTATGATCCACCAGATAACCCAAATGAACAATTATGAAACCTCTATCAATTTTGATAGCGATGATGAAGACGATGAACCAACACTACTACCAAAAACTAAAACTCTGAAACAAGTTAAAGAAACGCCGTTACCCAAACCATACAAACTAAAAATCCCATATCCTCAATGCCTTAGAAAAGAAAAAATGAAAGCCCAATACGGAAAATTCCTCGACATGATTCGTGCTGTCCGAATCAACATACCTCTTGTCGATGTCTTAGCTGGAATGCCTAACTATGGCAAATTTCTCAAAGAACTCATAAGCAACAAACACAAAATCAAACAAATTTATGCCGCTTTTCTAAGCGATGAAAGTTCAACAATGATTCAAAATAAAGTTCTACCCAAACTTGGAGACCCTGGAAGTTTCCTTATTCCATGCAACTTTAATATAACTTTCTCCTGTAATGCTTTAGCTGACCTTGGTGCTAGCATTATCCTTATGCCATATTCCTTATATGCAAAACTATCTCTCGAAACTCTTAAGCCTGTCAAAATGAGCGTAAGATTAGCCGATCGATCATTCTAATACCTTGTTGGAATAGCTGAAAATATGCTCGTTGAAGTTGGTAAATTCACCTTCCCTGACGATTTTGTTATTCTCGAAATGAAGGAAGATAGCAAAGTTCCTCTCATTTTGGGACGACCCTTTCTTCACACTGCTGGTGCAGTAATTCGAGTTAAACAGAACAACTCAATCTTGGAGTTGGGACTGAACGAATGATCTTTAATATCGACTCTGCTATTAAGCAATCTTATTCGAATGATGATACCTACTTTAGTATCGATGTTATCGATGAAATCTTAGAAGAAGATTTCGATGCTCTTCTTGACGAAGGAAGCAAAATCCTCCATTCCATCGAAGGAACCCTTCTCGAGGAAGAAATCTTTTCTGAATTTGATAAATTCATAGCAATGGCTGAAAATGAAAACTATGATTCTGAGTCCGATGAAGAAGAACCAAAATTCAAAAAAATCACCGTCAACACAGATTATAAAATCAAGACATCTCTCGAAGAACCTCCTACGGATCTCGAACTCAAACCTTTTCCTGATAACTTGGAATATGTATTTTTAGAAGAACCCTCTTTTCTTCTTGTAATCATATCATCTCAACTCTCTGCTCAAAACAAAAGCAAACTCATATCTGTCCTTAAAAACATAAAGAAGCATTTGTCTGGAAAACAACAGACATTCCTGGTATCTGCCCATCATTCTGTAAACATAAGATACAACTTCTGGATGACAAGAAACCAGTTGTCCAAAAACAAATAAGGTTAAATCTAAATACGCAAGAAGTTGTTAAAAAAAGAAATCGTGAAACTCTTGGATAACGATATTATTTACTAATTTCCGATAGTCCTTGGGTTAGTCCTATTCACTGTGTACCAAAGAAAGGCGGTATTATAGTAGTCACAAACGAAAATGATGAACTTGTCCCAACAAGAACCGTTACGGGTTGGCGAGTATGCATCGATTATTGTAAACTCAATGAAGCGACCGTAAAAGATCATTTTCCTTTGCCTTTTATGGATCAAATGTTGGAAAGACTCGCAGGAAATAAATATTTCTGTTTCCTCGATGGTTTTTCTGGATATTTCCAAATTCCTATCAATCCTAATGATCAAGAAAAAACAACGTTCACATGTCCCTTCGGTACATACGCTTATAGGCGAATGCCTTTTGGATTATGTAATGCTCCAGCTACATTCCAAAGGTGCATGTTAGCAATCTTTTACGACATGATTGAAGAATCTATCGAAGTATTCATGGACGATTTCTTTGTCTTTGGAAACTCTTTCGACAAATGCCTAAATAACCTTGATAAAATGCTCCAGCGTTGTAAAGATGCTCATCTTGTCCTTAATTGGGAAAAATGTCACTTCGTGGACAAATAAGAAATTGTGCTTTGACACAAGGTGTCTAGCGCAGGACTTGAAGTCGACAAAGCAAAAATCAACGTAATCTCAAAACTTCCACCCTCACTAACATCAAAGGTGTTAGAAGCTTTCTAAGACATGCCGGTTTTTACCGAAGATTTATAAAAGATTTCTCAAAAATTGCCCGACCTCTAACTAAGCTGTTTGAAAAAGATACTCCATTTGAATTCGATAATGAATGTCAAAAAGCATTCGAATTATTAAAAGAGAAACTCACATGTGCTCCTGTGATCGTAAGCCCAAACTGGAATCTCCGTTTGAACTTATGTGTGATGCAAGTGATTTCGCAGTCGGAGCTGTCTTAGGTCAAAAAGATGGTAAAAAATTTCACCCAATCTACTTCGCAAGTAAAACTCTTAACTCGGCTCAACAAAAATACACCATAACCGAGAAAGAACTTATGGCTGTAGTTTTTGCATTCGACAAATTTAGATCCTATCTTATATTATCAAAAACTATTGATCACACTGATTACTCAGCTCTTAAAAATCTGTTTAAGAAACAAGACGCAAAACCCCGTCTTATTCGCTGGATTCCACTTCTACAAGAATTCGATATAGAAATCAAAGATAAAAAATGTACAGAAAATGTTTCTGTCGATCACTTATCTAGGATTGACAATAACGAGTCAAGTGATGACAATGAGGTTGACGACAACTTTCCTGGAGAAACCCTTATGGAAATTAACACCAGGGACGTACCATGGTTCGCAGACTTTGCAAACTATTTGGTCGGTAATATTATACCAAAAGGGATGACGTACCAACAAAAGAATAAATTCTTCTCTGACCTCAAACACTACTTTTGGGAAGAACCCTATCTTTTTAAAGTATGTTGATGGTGTGTCATTTTATACACTTTTTGGGGCAGTTTAACCCCCTAAATCGTGTGTTTATGCCCAAAATAGGTACTTAATCGTTCTTTTTTAGGTATTTTGCATTTGGAAGAAATACACGTGACTTGGGCTCATTTGGAGAAGAAACGGACAAGACTACAGACCTACACCAACATTGCTCAAGAAACGGACAAGACTACGGACCTACACGTGACGTCGTCACAAATCCTACCACGAAGGCGTCACAAGATATCGCGACGGCGTCAGCCCATACGATCCAGCCCAAGATCTAGAATATTCTTATCACGACGGCGGTGATTTTCCTATATATAAAAACCCGAAATTAGGGTTTTAAGTGTGTAACTTTAGAGTAAAAGAAAGGGACGAACCCTAGTTTGTTTACCAAATGTTAGGGACGATTTTAGAGCCTCAAAACCCTATTGTACTTCCTTCAATTTATGTTTTAATCAAGTAAGATTATCTTAATCATTCAATTTGTCTATGTGTTGTTTGATTCATTATTGTTCTTGCTTTACTTATAACATGTTTGGCTAAACCTTCTATTGTGTTTATTTATAATTGTATGAAACCTAGAATGTAGATCTTAGTGGTGTTGCTTTTTGTGATGAATATGCATGTTAGGTCTTAGAAAACCAGCTTTTGTCTGTATCGTTGTTGATATGTCTAGGAAAACATGATTGTGTAGAAAGGATACCATCGGGTAACAGTCTTCATACCACCTTGCCCCTTATATGGTTGATCCACTCTTAATATATTTCAAATGCATTTAATATACTCTTAGGGGCATTGTAATAGTCTTCATACTACCTTACTTGTGCGTTGCCTTAACGGAATATTAAATAGACGGCGGGTTCGTGTAATTCGCTCATGACTTAGGAAATAATTACATAGATCATCACAAGTGTGACAAAGCAACAACACTAGGAGAAGCAATCTAGGGAGTAGTACATGATTAAATAAACACAATCTTTTATTATATTGTTATCATCATTAGTTTAGTTTATATTTAGTTTAATAGCTAAAACCAACTACCTCTCCAACATATGATTTTACCTACTTTCTTATAAACATAAAAAATACAAAAATAATCTTCTCTCAACCTTTAAAATTCTGTTAGACCTTAATTAAGCCTTCCCATCCTATTCCCAGAGTGAATGATAACAACCCTCCGAGTCTTGCCTATACTACTACTGAAGGATATTGATTTCACACACACATTTAGTAATTTAGAGAGAGAAAGCAAGAAAGAGAGTGGATGGGAGAATACATCAAAAACACACATAAGAAATGAAAGAAAATGTATTCAACCAACACCCTCTCCATGTATGGAGAGGGTTTATACAGTTACAAGATATGGGCCCATAACCCACAGGTCCAGGATCGAAACCTGGCTCTGATACCAATTAAAGGATATTGATTTCACACACACTTAGAAATTTAGAGAGAGAAAGCTAGAGAGAGAGTGGATGGGAGAATACACCAAAAACACACATAAGAAATTAGAGAAATGCATTGAACCAACAACCTCTCTATGTGTGGAGAGAGTTTATATAGTTACAAGATATGGGTCGGGCCAGGCTTTCTATAGGATTTCTATAAGTCGGCCCAGTTAGATTACTTAGATATTACATAATATTAACTAACTATTACTAAGGCTCGTGAGATCGATAATGATTGTCACTTCACTAAAAACTGAATTCCTAACAACCACTACAACGATTAGGTGTTCTGCCTAGGGAGTTGTAAAACTTCGTGTAGAAGTCTTACGATGACCGCATCAAGTTTTTGGCTCCACCGTCTGGGGAATGTATTGATCATAGTTTAACTTAGTTCTATTTACTTGAATCCTTTCAAGTAAGATTTAATTTTCGCATATTAGCTTTCTTGTAGTCTATCTTTTCTTTGTGTGTTTGTTCGTAATTTTCATTTGACTATTCCACTCTTCATTATGAAGAATACGAATCCACCACCAACCAATAATCGTCCTGTCCTACCAACTGCGCTACGCGCACAAGCCATCCAAGAGCTCCACGAGCTACAGAAAATTTCGGCCTTCGTTGACTCTCGCCTAGAGAGTATTGAACGATTCCTTAATGACTTCACCAACCAACCTAATGAGACTAACACGAATGACCTTAAGTCCGATAATGAATCGGTAGACACACCACTTGTGTCTCCCTTTCCTCATTTAGATAATGATTCAGATGACGGTGAAGTGCTTAATGAATTGATTGAGTATGAAAATGTTGAATGCTACGCCGAGAAAAGGCAATTAATAGTTTCGATGGGGATGACTTGGCATTCTAGTGTATGATCGGATTTAGGAAGTTTACATCATACTTTGACCCCTTCTTACCAATGAACATTATCACCCGAAAAGCCTACAACACTATAATGGTGGAAGGATTGGAAAGTACAGGAAAGAACCTAGTTGCCATTGTTAGGGATGTCTACGTGTTTGTTGGTAGCTTCACCTACATCACGGACTTTGTGGTATTAGAAGACATAGGAGAATTTATTCAAATAAATATGGCTAACGTGGTAATGGGAAAACCCTTTAGGAAAAACACTAGAATAGAATATAATTACGCTAAGGGATTAATATTTTTCAATAGGATCTTTGATAATTACACATTCCAAATGCCGCGAACCATACCGAGATTTAAATGTTGGGGGCACGTATCATGGAGTAAGATCCCGCCCGTCCTTGTGCTAAGTCAAAGAGACCTAACTAACGGGTTTAAGAATGCTTATGAAAAGAATAAATTTATGTACAAAAATTGCTTAAACCTAGGTCCCGAATACCATGTAGATGAAAGTATGAAGGAATGGATCATTCGGGGACACATGAGCATTGATGAAGTCACGTAAGAACGTGTGACTCCGAGTCTAGCTACAAGACTCGTAAAATAAAGAAAAGCGCTTTTTGGGAGGCAACTCAATATTTACTTTTCCTGCACATTAGGAGTGTCTTGTGTTTTATTCTTTTCATTTTATTCTATCATGTTTGAACTCTATCTTGTAATCATGCTTTGTTTGTTTGTAACTTCGTCTTATTTGAAATCAAAGGTATTTTGAAACAATAAGTGTAAGGGAATTTATCCGGTTTTTAAAACCAAGTTCAAACATGTTAAATAAATTGTTTAGATTAATTCACGTCAGTTTCGAGTCATATGATTGTATGACTAATTCCAGGTTTTTATGCAGTGCTTTCTTCATTTTTGACTTATAAAAATACTAACTATGGAACAAGTCCACGGAAATATTTTTCACAAAACCAATAAATGTTTCGTTTTCATATAAACGTGGAGACGGCGTCATGGTTTACACACGCGACCCGTCACCACGACACCTGGTGACGGCAGTTAGGATTTTTTCTGATCGGCGTCAAACGCCCCAGGGTCCATGAAACATAAAGTTTTAATTATTTTTGAAAATGAAAACTGCATAACATTTTAAAATGTGTACTCTTCTAGTATAAAACACCTGCAAAACCAACGAGTTTGACAATTCTCGCATCCTAATCATTCTGCTTTAAAATCATCGAGTCAACCTGTAATCTCATAATTGTATAATTATAAATCCACATTTTATGCTTGGTTAAAGTTAATTCTGTCCTTTGATTACGATGTTATATTGACGAGAAGAAGCTAGGAAGTTTTTTTCTTAGGGAAAGTTTCAATGGTGAATTCTGGAGGATGAATTAACCAGTTATTGCATTGTTTCTTTCTCCATCATGAGCAAACCAGGGGATACTCTAGTTTCTTTTTCCTGTTTTCTGTTTCTCTTTAATTCGTTTTTTTTTTTAACGGTACCTTTATAGAACACATAGGGACAATGTTCAACTTAAGAGTGTGGAGGGGGGGAAATAAGCCTTAAAACGAGTGCTTCATTTTTTTTTTTGGCGGGCTTTTTTTTGCTTCATTTTTGCCATTTTCTAGTAATTTCCTAAAAAAAAATGATGGGTAATTATAACGAAACATACATAAGAAGGGTAATTTTGACTCCAAATTTAAAAATTTTTTATGACACATATCGACAAAAAACCTAGTTATTAATGAACGTCTCAAGGAATAGGAATTTAATGAATCACAAACCCTCGAAGAATTCCACCCTAAAAAATATAAGTTCGCCTTTCCGATCTTTAGATTCGAGTATCTATTATTTGATTACCCAAGATATTTAAATACCTTTAGCTTTCTTAATTTAAGAAGTGCGCATCACATGTTCTATTTCCGTCGTTACGGATGTGTAATATGGTACTTTGTCCGCCTTTTATGATAGCATTGAGATCAGTATTAAATTATATGAGTGTACCTGGCATATATAAAATTCTAGAACTTGTTTTTTAGTATGCATCCCAAGACCAGGCATAGTAAGGTATTAGGATTTGCTTGATAATGACATTAGGATTAACCCATGTTTTAAAACCTGTAGATAGTTATGAAGGCCACACCGATCATAAAACTATCCCACAATCCCTCCATGCACTCACCTTTAGTGCAAGATAAACCCCAAGTACAACCCTCCGGAGCCTTATCAATTTTTTCATGATACCTAGTAATTTTCTGGTTAAGCCGGACAATTAAGGAATAAGCATTGTCATCACCTTAAACTGAATCGTTATACAACGCAAACCAAAACGCCTTAGCTAACCTGTCTATGTACTAATACTCGTCATTTTAGTACATAATATGAGTTTATTTATTGTTTTTAAAACCCAATGTAATTATATTGAGTACAAGGTTGCTAAGTGGTCCCTTACCATCTTAATTACTGTTTTTTTGTGGGACGATTGGATACATGGTATATTTATTCGAGGAAGAATAGGGGAAGAAAAGTTAAGTATAATAACCCCCATAAAATACTATTGTAAGAAAGACGCATATCTCCTTTTAATATTGATCCACCACAAAATTGGACATATTAGTTAAAGATTGTAAATATCGATCAAGGTACAAGCTCCAGTGTGGGGAACATGTTATAAACCCCAAGTGATTATTTAATGTTATTATAAAAAAAATAGATAAAGAAAAAAAAGAATAGATTTATGGTATCGATTTTGTGTAAGTTTGAATATCTTTGTCTATAGTACTTGGCTTAGCAAACCAAACCAAGTGTATTCGAGGAAATAATTAGCTAACCCTTCCACACTCCAAATTCACCCAAAGCCACTCCACCAAATGTATCCCATCCGTTTCCACTTCCATTCTATGTTAACTTACAACCTACAACAACCCACACACCAACCCATTATGGAAAGACTCTATTTTGATAGTAATGAATAATCTTTGCGCCGCAACGGAAAGAGGTTTCATTCCTTTACCAAGCATATGTAATTTATATGCGAATGACAGTAATGAAATGTTATTTCCGTTTCCCCCATATGGTTATAAATTATAAATACACCTAAGAAAGAGAGAATCCCAAACACTTATGTGAGTGCTAGTAATACTTTATGTGCTTTAAATTACTAGGTCCTAAAGGTTGTGTTCTAAAAAAAAATACTTTTAAAGAGTAGGTACAATACCCCGTCATATTGCATGTCTAGATATATAAAATGCCCATATGCGCATGAGTACCAGCAGAATCACAAAGTTTTAGGTGTATTTAATAGAGGTAGAGGTCATTTTGAAAATACACTTTTCGGGGCGGTAATAAAACCCCCTAAATGTACGTGTTTATTATAAATATGCCCAAAAAAGCGTACTTAAACGTTATCCATATTTCAGGTAATTTTTGCATTTGGAAGACATTTGGAAAAATACACATGACTAGGGATCATTTTGTTGGAGAATAAACACAAGGACTACTAACCTACAATACTAACAACCAACATTGCTTTAAAATTTCCTCCACAGAAGTATGGAGATGGTGTCGATACAATTACACTGGACGCCATCAACGCGAACAAAAACTAACCATACGATACTTGACATCACAAGTATATAAAAAAAATTCGCAAAACGAAACGACCACGACGGCATCACAAGATATCGCAACGGCGTCAGCCCGCATGATCCAGCCCAAGATCTAGAGTATTCTTATCACGACGGCGTCACAATTAAAACGCAACACCGTCGCAGCGATTTTCCTATATATACAAACCCGAAATTAGGGTTTTAAGTATGTAACTTTAGAGTAAAAGAAAGGGATGAAACCTAGTTCGTTTAGCAGCTGTTAGGGATGATTTTAGGGCCTCAAAACCCTATTGTACTTCCTTCAATTCATGTTTTAATCAAGTAAGATTATCTTAATCATTTAATATGTATATGTGTTGTTTGATTCATTATTGTTCTTGCTTTACTTATAACATGCTTGGCTAAATCTTCTATTGTGTTTATTTATGATTATATGAAACCTAGAATGTAGATCTTAGTGGTGTTGTTTCTTGTGATGAATATGCATGTTAGGTCTTAGAAAACCAGCTTTTGTCTGTATCGCTGTTGATATGTGTAGGAAAACATGATTATGTAGAAAGGATACCATCGGGTAACAGTCTTCATACTACCTTTCCCCTTATATGGTTAATCCACTCTTAATATATTTCAAATGCATTTAATATACTCTTAGGGGCCTTGTAATAGTCTTTATACTACCTTACTTGTGCGTTGCCTTAACGAAATATTAAATAGACGGCAGGTTCATGTAATTCGTTCATAACTTAGGAAATAATTACATAGATCATCACAAGTGTGACAAAGCAACAACGCTAGTAGAAGAAATCTAGGGAGTAGTACATGATTAAATAAATACAATCTTTTATTATATTGTTATCACCATTAATTTAGTTTATATTTAGTTTAATAGCTAAAACCAACTACGTCTCCTACATGTGATTTTACCTGCTTTCCTATAAACATAAAAAATACAAAAATAATATTCTCTCAACCTTTATAAATCTGTTAGACCTTGATTAAGCCTTCCTAACCTATTCCTCGAGTGAACGATAACAACCCCTGAGTCTTGCCTATACTACTACTACTACATCGATTAGGTGCTCTGCTTAGGGAGTTGTAAAACTTCATGTAGAAGTCCTACGACGACCGCATCATATGTTCTGACGGTATGATCACACGCTGTGTATCCGGAACAGAAACCCGAACCATTTTCGATCAATGTCACCACAGACCAACCGGTGGACATTATAGACCAAACTCCAGGATCAAAAACCTGGCTCTGATACCAATTAAAGGATATTGATTTCACACACACTTAGTAATTTAGAGAGAGAAAGCTAGAGAGAGAGTGGATGGAAGAATACACCAAAAACACACATAAGAAATAAGAGAAATGCATTGAACCAACAACCACTCCATGTGTGGAGAGGGTTTATATAGTTACAAGATATGGGTCAGGCCGGGCTTTCTATGGGATTTTTATAAGTCGGCCCAGTTAGATTACTTAGACATTACATAATATTAACTAACTATTACTAAGGCTCGTGAGATCGATAATAATCGTCACTTCACTAAAAACTGAATTCCTAACAACTACTACAACGATTAGGTGCTCTGCCTAGGGAGTTGTAAAACTTCGTGTAAAAGTCCTACGATGACCGCATCAAGTTTTTGGCGCCGCCGTCTGGGGAATGTATTGATCATAGTTTAACTTAGTTCTATTTACTTGAATCCTTTCAAGTAAGATTTAATTTTCGCATATTAGCTTTCTCGTAGTCTATCTTTTCTTTGTGTGTTTGTTCGTAATTTACATTTGACTATTCCACTTTTCATTATGAAGAATGTGAATCCACCACCAACCAATAATCATCATGTCCTACCAACTGCGCTACGCGCACAAGCCATCCAAGAGCTCCACGAGCTATAGAAAATTCCGGCCTTCGTTGACTCTCGCCTAGAGAGTATTGAACGATTCCTTAATGACTTCACCAACCAACCTAATGAGACTAACACGAATGACCTTGAGTCCGATAATGAATCGGTAGACACACCCCTTGTGTCTCCCTTTCCTCATTCAGATAATGATTCAAATGATGGTGAAGTGCTTAATGAATTTATTGAGTATGAAAATGTTGAATGCTACGCCAAGAAAAGGCAATTAATAGTTTCGATGGGGATGACTTGGCATTCTAATGTATGATCGGATTTAGGAAGTTTACATCATACTTTGACCCCTTCTTACCAATGAACATTATCACCCGAAAAGCCTACAACACTATAATGTGGAGATGGAAAGTAAGAAAGAACCTTTGTTGCCATTGTTAGGGATGTCTACGTGTTTATTGGTAGCTTCACCTACATCACGGACTTTGTGGTATTAGAAGACATAGGAGAATTTATTTAAATAAATATGGCTGCCGTGGTAATGGGAAAACCCTTTAGGAAAAACACTAGACTATAATATAATTACGCTAAAGGATTAATGTTTTTCAATAGGATCTTTGATAATTACACATTCCAAATGCCACGAACCATACCGAGATTTAAATGTTGGGGGCACGTATCATGGAGTAAGATCCCACCCGTCCTTGTGCTAAGTCAAAAGACCTAACTACCGGGTTTAAGAATGCTTATGAAAAGAATAAATTTATGTACAAAATTGCTTTAAACCTATGTCCCGAAATTCAAAGTAGATGAAAGTATGAAGGAATGGATCATTCGGGGACACATGAGCATTGATGAAGTCACGTAAGAACGTGTGACTCCGAGTCTAGCTACAAGACTCGTAAAATAAAGAAAAACGCTTTTTGGGAGGCAACTCAATATTTACTTTTCTTGCACATTAGGAGTGTCTTGTGTTTTATTCTTTTCATTTTATTCTTCATGTTTGAACTTCTATCTGTACATGCTTTGTTAGTTTGTAACTTGTCTTATTAGATAATAAAGGTATTTTGAAACAATAAGTGTAAGGGAATTTATCCGGTTTTTAGAACCAAGTTCAAACATGTTAAATAAATTGTTTAGATTAATTCGCGTCAGTTTCGAGTCATATGAGTAAATTGTCAAATCTCAGGTTTTATGCAGCTATTTGTACAAGAACTAACTTATGGAATCAAGTGCAGGAAATTTTTCATCAAAAACAAAAATTTCGTTTTCATAGAACGTGGAGACGGCGTCATGGTTTACACGCGACGCCGTCACCACGACACCTGTGACGGCGTCAGGATTTTTCTGACGGCGTCAAACGCCCAGGTCCAGAAAACTTAAACGTTTTAATTTTTTTGTATAATAAACTTGCTATACATTTAAAATATGTACTCTTCTATTATAAACCTGCAAAACCAATGAGTTTGACAATTCTCTGATCCTATCTTTTTTGCTTTATCGAGTCAACCTTAATCTCATAATTGTATATTTATAAATCGCATATTTTATGCTTGGTATAGTTATCTCTGTCTTTGATTACAGGTTATATTTGACGAGAAGAAGCTTGGAAGTTCTTAGGAAGTTTCATTTGATGATTCTTGGAGGACGATTTAACCAGTTATCGCATGTTTCTTCTCCATCATTGAGCAAACCAGGGGAGTACTAGTTTCTTTTCCTTGTTTTCTTTTCCTTTTAATTCGTTTTTACGGGTACCTTTATAGAACACTGGAGACAATGTTCAACTTAAGTGTAGGGGGAAAATAAGCCTTAGAAACTATTCTTTCATTTGCCATTTGCCTTGTCCTTAAAATGATGGGTAATATATTGAAACATAGCATAAGAGGTA
The DNA here is from genome assembly GCA_026074375.1 of Tanacetum coccineum. NCBI lineage: Eukaryota > Viridiplantae > Streptophyta > Magnoliopsida > Asterales > Asteraceae > Tanacetum > Tanacetum coccineum. Next base: position 108,751 of record BQNB010001408.1, on the reverse strand, counting down.
ATTTTGACCCAAATTTAAAAAAATTTATGACACATATCAACAAAAACCAAGTATTAATAGCGTCTTATGGATAGGAATTTATATGACTAGCATAAAACCCTCAGAATTCCACCCTAAAAAATATGAGGTTCGCCTTTAGATCTTTAGGAATTCGGGTATCTATTATTGATACCCAAGATAGTTTATACCTTTAGCTTTCTCAAGTTAAGAAGTGAGCAGTCACATGTATCTATTCCGTCGTTACGGATGTGTACGTGTGGTCTTTGTCGCCTTTTCTGGAGCATTGAGACAAGTATTAAATTATATGAGTGTACCGGCAGTATATTAAATTCTAGAACTTGTTTTTGTGTTGCATCCCGTGACAGCCATAATTAAGTATTTAGGATTAGCTTGATAAGGGATTAGGATTAACCCTTGTTTTAAACCTGTAATTTTTTATGATGGTAAATACGATCATATAACTATTCTCACAACCTTGCCATGCACTCACCTTTAGTGTAGGATACCCCAAGTATACCTCCGAGTCTATCCTTTGTCCGATTCTCGTAACTTTTTTGGTTAAGTCGGATATTAATGAAGAGCATGTCACTTTAAAACTAATCGTTAACCAATCGCCTTGCTTTCCTTGTATGTACTCGCTTATAGTACATTATTGTTTATAACACAAGTTAAATTATTTGATACAAGGTTTGCTAAGTCCTTATCCTTGTAAATACTGTCTTTGGGACTATTGGGATTCTTGGTAGTAGTTATTTTCGTGGAGAATGAGGGAAGAAAAGGTTAATTCAATACCACATACGTTTGTTCGAGATCTCCATTGTTATTTTGATCGCCACCTTCAAATTGGGACATTATTATATGTAAATTTCGAGATGTAAAAGTCAAGTGTATGGGTAATGTTATAAACCCCAGTGGATGTATTTTGTTATTTAAAATAAATAGAAAAAGAAAAAAAAGAAAGAGAATAATGTAGAGTTGGTGTAGGAGTTTGTATTCTTCGTCTGAGTTTGGCTTAGAAAAAACCCAAAAAAAAAACCAAACCAACGTGTATCATCGTAAATAATTAGCTAACCCTTCCACTCTAAATTCACCCAAAGCCACCCAAATGTATCCCATCCGTTTCTATTTCCATTATATATTATCTTACACCTACACCCCACAACCCTTTGAAAGACCTCTTGGATAGTAATGAATAATGCTTGCGCCTAGCGGTGGAGGTTTGATCCTTTACCAAGCCTATGGTAATTTATATGCTATGACAGGTAATGAATGTTGATTTTCTGTTTCCCCCTTATGTTATAAGTTATTATACACCCGAGTGAAAGAGAGAATCCCAAACACTTATGTGAGGTGCTAGTATATACTTTCTGTGCTTTTAATTACGAGGTCTAGAAGGTTGTGTTCTAAAATACTTTTAAAGAGTAGGTAAAATGACCCATCATATTGTTATTGTCTAGATATAAAAGCCCATTTGCTTGAGGACAAGCAAATCACAAGTGTAGGAGTATTTGATGAGGTGTTATTTTATACACTTTTCGGGGCCGTTTAACCCCCTAAATCGCGTGTTTATGCCCGAAATAGGTACTTAATCGTTCCTTTTTTGGTATTTTGCATTTGAAAGGCATTTGGAAGAAATACACATGACTTGGGATCATTTGGAGAAGAAACGGACAAGACTACGGACCTACACTAACATTGCTCTAGAATTTCTCCTCAAAAGCTGGAGATGGCGTCATAGATTACACGTGACGCCGTTACAAATACTACCACGACGGCATCACAAGATATCGCGACGGTGTCAGCCCGCATGATCCAGCCTAAGATCTAGAGTATTTTACTCACGCGGCGTCACAAATTAAAAACGCAACGCCCGGTTCGCAAAATAACGCGGCGGGGTGATTTTTCTATCTATACAACGAATTTAGGGTTTAAGTATGTAGCTTTAGAGTAAAAGAAAGGGATGAACCATAGTTCGTTTAGCAGTGTTGGGTGAATTTTTGCGGCCTCATATCCACTATCTGTACTATCTTCAATTCATGTTTTTAATCAAGTAAGATTATTTAATCATTTAATATGTATTTGTGTTGTTTGATTCATTATTGTTCTATGCTTTACTGATAACATTATATTACTTGGCAAAATCTTCTATTGTGTTTTTTTATGATGGTATGTACCTAGAATGTGGAATCCCTAGTGGTGTTGCTTCTTGTGATGAATATGCATGTTAGGTCTTAGAAAACCAGTTTTTGTCTGTATCGCTATTGATATGTCTAGGAAAACATGTGTGTGTATGGATACCTTTCGGGTTACAATCTTATACTACCTTGCCATCTATATATGGTGATCCACTCTTAATTTATTTCAAATGCATTTAATATACTCTTAGGGGCCTTGTAATAGTCTTCATACTATCTTACTTGTGCGTTGTCTTAACAGAATATTAAATAGACGGGGGTTCATGTAATTCGTTCATGACTTAGGAAATAATTACATAGATCATCACAAGTGTGACAAAGCAACAACGCTAGGAGAAAGATATCTAGGGAGTAAGTACATGTTTAAATTAATTACAATCTTTTAATTATCATTGTCTATCACATTAATTTAGTTTATATTTTGTTTTAATAGCTAAAACCAACTACCTCTCCTACATGTGATTTTACCTGCTTTCCTATAAACATAAAAAATACAAAAATAATATTCTCTCAACCTTTAGAATTCTGTTAGACCTTGATTAAGCCTTCCTAACCTATTCCTCGAGTGAACGATAAACATACCCCAAATATTGCCTATACTACTACTACAACGTTAGGTGATCTGCCTAGGAGTTGTAAAACTTATGTAGAAGTCCTACGAGACCGCATCATATTTTTTGACGTATGATAGCGTTGTGTATCCGACCAGAAACCCGAACCATTTTTTGATCAATGTCACCATGGCACCAAACGATGAAACATTAGACCAAAGTAACGCTAAAAGGTCCTAGATTCAAGTTTTTAATGGTCAATAATCATAAAAGAAGCTCATACTCTAGTCCAACTTTGTGAAGCATGCCAAAAGATGGGAAATATTTCAAAACGTGATGAGATGCCCTTAACCAACATTCAAGTATGTAAAATTTTCATATTTGGGGTATCGACTTTATGGGACCATTCCCAAAATCACATAAGTTTGAATACATTCTTGTTGTTGTCGATTACGTTGTCTAAATAGGCCTAAGCTCATGCTTTACCAAACCAAATGTTGCCCCGAGTTGTTGTTACTTCGTTCTAAAGGAACTTTTCTGCCGATTCGGAATGCCCAAAGCTCTAATATGTGCCGAGGTATCACTTCTGTAATAAGATAATGGAAAGACTATGAAGAGATATGGAGTAGGTCATCGTTTCTCTTACTATCATTACCATCCCTCATATCAAGTGGTCTCAAGCTCGTGAAATCAAGAAAAAAAAGCCTCAAAAGAATTCTTGAAAAAACTGTTAAAGGGACAATCTTGCTATTTGGTCCAAGAAACTTGTTGACGCTTTGTGGGCTTTTCGCGTGCTTACAAAAACACTAACCAGAACAACACATACTATCTATATATGGAATGACTGTCATTGCTTTGAAATTGAACACCGTGCACACTGGGCACTTAAGAATTGCAACCCAGATCTCATTGCTGCTGGTGAAAAACGAATGTTTCAGTTACACGAATTAGATGAACTTAGACACCAAGCCTATGAAAACTCTCGATTGTACAAGGCAAGAACCAAAGTCTGGCACGATAGAAAACTAAGAATAAGAAAAGAATTCAAACATGGAAACAAGGTTATGCTTTTTCACTCAAAATATCAATTCAAACAACCGAAACTCCGATCTCGCTGGCTAGGACCATACGTAGTGAAACATTAATAACCATCCGGATATGTTGAGCTATATGGAAAAAATGGAAAAACATTTATTGTTAAACTATACCATGAAGAAGAAGATTATAATTACCAAAGGGAAGCAGTCACTCCCTTCTTTCCCAAAGAATGAACTCCAGAAGCAGGAGTCTAGCTAACGACTCTCTTAAAAAATTAAGCGATTCTCGGGAGGCAACCCGTGATTTACTTAAGTGTGGAGGAGTCCCTCCTCGATACAACTCCATTTGTATCCTTTATTTATTTTTTATTTTTTTTAAACCCAAAAATATTTTCTTTTTGTGTGTTTACTTTTATGCAAGTAATATAGCTTAAAGATTGGAAAATTATGAAGTCTGCTCAAGGATAGTTCTCTAGCAGCTATGCCCTGGGAAGTACTGTCTTCCCTTAATTTTCCCTATTCTCTAGTTATCAGTTATCACTTATCACAATGAGGGCAATGTTCATCTTAAGTGTGGAGGGGAGCCAAATATGAAAAATTAATCATATCCCTCCATGTTTGCCCTGCCAAAAAAATGTATTTCTAAATGCTCTTAGTAAGGCAAGTCCACCCGGATTGACATTATAACTAGCAAAACCTAGTCCACTAAATTGTAAGAATTATAAGCCTTAGAATTATTCGGGTACCCACCTTTGGTACCTAAGATAATTGATACCTTTAGCATGTTCAAGTTAAGGTTTGAATGCAATTGCAACTGTCTCATCCATCGTTACGGCTGTGTATTTGTAATTTGTCATCTTTTCTGGAACAATGGTATTGGTTAATAATTATATTTGAGTGAGCCGGTAATTTAGAAGCTCTAGAACTTGTGCTTGATCATCATTTACTAGACCGAAGCCTGATTAATTATGTGTTATTAATTCCACAAGTTCCAGTTCTTGCTAGCACTCCCTCTTGTGCTAAGTTGCGGAAATACCTAAGTGAAGAAGTTAAAGAAGAAGTTATGTTCCAAGCCTTAGTTATCATGAAAAAAGTGAAATATATATAGTAGTTCAAAGAAATAAAGGCTTAAGTTCCGGCACATGAAGATTTGTATATGCTATTATCCCTCGTCAGTATCAAGTTCTGCCCTTCGGTTATGTTTATGTGTCAAGTACAAGCATATGGTAACTGTCTAGATTATGTCTATGCAATTGAGTGTCATCACAAAATATAAACCCTATCTGAGTGGCTCGAGTGAAATAAAAATCAAACTCATTCCCATGTGAGGTGCTATGTTATATGTCTATGCCTAAAAGTTGATTAATATGCAAACTCTTGTAAAATCCAAATTTTCTCCACGTCACAACAAATGATCTTATTTTCTCGCTTTGATTGCTTGAGGGCAAGCAATAGCTAAGTGTGGAAGGATTTGATAACGCCTAAATTATATATGTTTTCGGTGGTGTTATTTATGCATATTTTATCATTTCTCGTGAACTTTCGATACTTAATAGCATTAAATACTTGCAGGTTCACTTGAAGACATCCTGAGCACAAATCAAGCAAAGATTAAATACTTATACACTTTGGAAATCAAGATACAAGAAAAAAGATAAAGTTTCAAGCTTAAAGTGCAAATGTGCGCTGCACTTACCAATTGTGCGTCGTACTTCTCCTCAAAGTCAAGAAATTAAAGACTAAGTCAACCAAGTGCATTAACTCTCCAAGTATGACGCACTTACAATATTGTGCGCCACACTTCTTATCCTTATACGAAGAATAAATGAAGTCATAAATACTAATGCATTAACTCCCTAAGTACGCCGCATAAATACTTTTGTGCGTCGTACTTCTTTAATAACCATTAAATTACCTTCGTATTTAATCACCAAGTACGCCGCATAATTTATCTTGTGCGCCACACTTCTACCCTGAAACCAGCCTATAAATAGAGCCAAAATCTCACACATTTTATATATATCCTTCATACTCAATTCTCTTATCACACAAAACAACAATCTCATCCAATCCTTCTCCAAGCATAAACACAACTCCTTTTGAAGAATCAAGATCAAACAACCAAGAACGAGAAAGAACACCATACTAGTTTAGTGAAATATTGAAGTTTCTTATCGAATCAAGTTATGTTATGAACTACATAGCCATAAGAGGCTAATTCTCTCATGACTACTCGGTGAAGTTATAATAATGAATAAGTGTTTGGTATGATTGTGATCTCATTAATCTCAAGCTTATGTTACGCCCCTATTATATCTTATCTTGTAGGTTTTGCTTATCAACTTAGATTATATAATCATATCGGTATAGGTAGAAAGACCCGTTATGATCTATATGGTTTTAAAGATTTGTCTATGGTCTTTATCGTCTGTGTCGAGAAATCCACTTTCGTAAACTGATAAACAAAATAAGCTTTGGTATAATTAGTTACTGGATTATTTGAGTGACACATCTAGTCTAGTCAGCTAAATTTAAGTCTTGAGTTAATTAAGTTAATTTATGAAAACGTTTTCTGACAAGAAATCATTTTTATAAGTTAAAGTCCCATCTTCAAGGTCTTGATTATTACCACTACTTACAAATTATTTTTCATCTATCCGAGTAGTCATCTTTATTATCATTGGTAAAACAAAAGTTATTTTCAAAATAGTTAAAGTCTATTTCTTTCTGATTATTCGAATACTACTCAAATCCCTATGGACGACCTGGTCTTACCTAAAAAGATTATACTATATACGTGGGTTATACTTTTACCCGTGTGTTTCCCTATAATAAAATTGGTATTTTCAGTCATTATAAATCTAAAGCTTTTGAAACACATCATATACTTACCAACACACCTACCGCCTTCAACACTCTTACCATAGTAAACTAGCAGACTCCTCCAATCATTCTTGGCATACCATAATTGGTAGCCATTTGCTACTCCATAATTAGCTCAAGCTTGCTTCAGTTGCTCAGGGTGCTCATACCTCATTCCTAGAACAGGTGTCATCTTATTCCAAGGGATTGTGGGGTCATGTTTTGGATAAGTAACACCTTTTTGTGCCTTATGAATAGGGTCTATGTGAGCATCATCAAGGTCATCTAGAGCCTCGCCTTCTGTTTTAGGGACTGACTCATCTAGGTAATCCTTAAACATTCTATTGTTGCCACACAATTTGTTTAAAAATGGGTCATGAGTTGTTAAGTTCTTAATGACTACATTTTCCTCCCCTTCAGTGTGAAAATCTACGTCATCAAATTCCTCAATCTCATCACTACTATAATATTCATCATTGACCCACTACTTAAAACCCCATTAGCTTCTTCATTAATAAAGTCCATGACATCATAGTCAAAATGTTCGACATGCAAATCAACAAACAATTTGTTTTCATACCCAACCCTAACAAAATCTTGAACATCACTATATATCTTTAGTTCTTTTATCCCTACATTCAAAGGTATTCTAATAGGACAGTAATAAAACCTATAGACAATGCCATGAACTAGATGTTTGATAATATCACAAAAAACATCAAAGCTCAGACCTTCAAAATTGATATCAGTGATTTGTTTTAAATCACCTTGTACATATCTTAAAGGGCTAGCAATGAAAATACCATCATGGTGTAGGTTAAGTAAACACTTGATCTGCAATCAACATAAATAATTATTAGGGTTTTCAAAAATTACGATTTATAAAAATTGGGCGTTTTAATCAAACTAAGAAAGGGGAAACAATAATTAAAGGAAATTAAGGACAATGTTAATGTTACCTTTGATCATCGTCAATGATTTCTTTAAGTAATTGAACGATCTGGGAATTAAGGTTTCATAACTATGGATTTGGGAAAATCATATTTAGGTTAAATAAGTGAAGTCAACTTCTTTATATACTAGGTCTACACAGTACACGTCAATAGTCAAACTTCCTTAAAGGTGAGGTGTAATTCCAACTCAGAAAAAAATAAAGAAAAATGATGTGTCAGTCATTTTAATAATTCAACCGGTAACCTGAGGGAATATTGACTAGATTGGAACAAATTTGAAAGTTACAATACCTATACTAGTAATAAAATCAGTTTGTTACCTAGATCGATAAATTTTAGAAAGTTTGTTGGTAATATATAGACTTAACCCATTATAAAATGGTTCGTTGTTCGTCTGGTTTGAAAGTCGTGATTAGAACATCATGGACTAATCGAAATCCTGGTCGGCGTTTCTATAGTTGTCCTACACTTGTAAGTTTGATCCGATCGAAAAATATGTAACAAATCATTTTGTTTGTTTATTTACACATCCTTTTTCTTTTATTTTTAGAGTCCAACCTGTGTCAACTTCATCCGGTGGTTTGATCCACCAATGTGTCAAAGATCTGTTCAGATTATCCTAGGGTTGTTGAGGTCACGTAATGAGTTTGAATAAATCCTTGCTATGGTTGAAGAAAAGTAACTTAAGTTGATGAAATTTCTTATCATCAGCTGGGTTGTGTTTGGGTTTTATGTTTACTGAACAATGTGAAGTTTTAGGGTAGTTGCTTTTTTGGGTAGATGTTCTTCGTAGGTAATGGGTTATGGTGTTGTGGATGAATGTGGTCCTGAGTTGATTGATGAAATGAATAGTTTAGGTTGTTAGTCATACTGTTGTGGAGGTATGTGTTAATCTATTTGACTAATAAAGTCAACAAAAGTCATTTGGGTTCACTGTTATGAACTTATGATTTAGCAAAAGTCAAATAATATGTATAACCATTTGACACCAAGAACAACAACTGATCATAGATAATTCATACAATTGATTAGACTAAATAAAACCAAACTAATTAATTCATAACAAACATAAACGAAGCCACAACCCCAAACACTATCGCAGTTGACTTCCAAAAGAAAGCATTCTTTTGACTTTTCTTCAATTTTTCCATGAGTTGATGCATTTGACCTTCCATATCAGCAAACTCAACTTAAAGGAATGCAAGTTCTTCTCGGCTTGTTAATTCATTTTTTAGTTCTTCTCTCTATGAGGGATTAAGAAGCAGATGCATCTCATATAAGTGATATTTGTACCATTTAATCTCTAACTTCGGATCACGCCAACTCCATTTTTTAAAGTGCTTGATTCCTTTTTTCTAAAAATAAGAGAATTTATAATTAGCTAATAAAATAAGATCTAGAAAAATGCAACGACTTACATATTTGTTAAGGCAAACACCAAATCGTCTAGCAGGGTTTTCACGTGTCCAGGAGGTGAGCGTCATCAATGGAAGCCCGCATTCACACTTTGTAGGAGCGATGGAAGAAGATGAAGACATTCTTGAACCCGTTTTCTAATTTGCCTTTGTTTGTGTTTTTGTCTAGTAAAAAAGACAAAGACTTTATGATCGTTGCCCGTTGGGTTACCTAGTCGTTTTGATATTGTTTTTGTAACTTGTAACGTTGGTCCCTCAATGTTGGCAATTATATTTGAGTTAATAAGACAAAACACAAATGAAACAAGATGGAAACAAAATGACCAAAGTCATCATTGTGAGATTCTACAAGATGTAGAAGAAAATAAAGATTTGGTCAAAAAAAGATAAAGATGAAGAGATAAAGATGAATATTTAATTGATTTACTCATTAATGTACTATCACTTGTATTTAATTTACACGTCGCATATTTTTCGTCTTTATATCCAAAACACACACATACATTCCTTAACTTACTAAACACCTTTCACTATCCTAAAACCAAACTTTTTCAATGGCTGGTGACAATGGGTTTGTGAATAGTTGTGTGTTTCAAAAAGTTTTAAATTTATAAGACTAGTTTTACCGATTATTAATTGGAAACACACGAGTAAAGTATAACCACGTATGTAGTATAATATTTCAGGTAAGACCAGGTCGTCCACATGGATTTGATTAGTGTTCGAATAATCAGAAATTTTAAAACAACTATTAATAACTTTTAAGATAGATTCAATAATAAGGAAATATAACTACTCGGATAGTTTCATTTAACTCATAAGCAATGGTAGTAATCTCGATCTTCAATTTTAGGACGTTAACTTATAAAAAGGATTTCTCGTCAGAAAGCGTTTTCACGAATTAACTGGTTTCAACTTAAGACTTATCTTGGTTTAACTTAATCAAGTGTTGTCCACTAAAGCAATCTTTACTATTATATCAATTATTTTGTTTACAAATAACATAAGTGATTTTCTTTTCGATCGAATGATAAAGATCATAGACAAATCTTTAAAATCATATAGTGCACAACGGGTCTTTCAACCTATACCATTATACGTATATAATCAAAGTTGATGAACAAGTTTAACAAGATTAGATATGATAAGATTGTAAGATAAGCTTAAGATTGATAAGATCAAGATGACACCAAATTCTTAATTATTATATTAATATCACTGAGTAGTCATAAGAGGTTTAGCCTCTCATGGCTATGGTGTTCATGATAACAAAGTTGTATTAGAGAAGAAACACGAAAACATTACGAAATTCGGATTGAGAAATGGATTGAACACCACTTTTACAATTACGAATTTGTATAGAAACCTTATTTAACTAAGTGCTACGATGATGATCTTCGTTCTTCCCGGAATTCGTGTTAAACTCCAGAAATTGATGAAGATTATTGAGATATATTTGTTGTAGAAGTGTGTGTGAATTGTGTGTAATATTAGAGAATTTTCTCTCACTTTATAGGTTGGGCGAGGGCAAAAGTGCGGCGCACTTCTTTGAGAAGTGCGGCGTACTTTGCTTCTTTAATGCGTAAAACTTTAATGTTGATATGAAGTGTGGCGCACATGATGTAGAAGTGCGACGTACTTAAGGTATTAATTGTCCTTCATTAACTTATGTTCCTGAAGTGCGGCATACTTCCTGAGAAGTGCGGCGTACTTTGCCTGATTCTTGGACTTAGTATTATTTTCTTTTATCTTTTTCTTCCGTAAGGTGTAAAATACTTGTGTCTTTAGTCTTTTTGAGCTTAAGATGTCTTCAAGTGAACCTGCACATATTTCATCTTTTTAAGTATCGAAAGTTCCCGAGAAATGATATAAATAATTTCAATAACGCACAAAACAATGTATAATTAGGCTGTTATCAATATCCCTCACACTTAGCTATTGCTTGCCCTCAAGCAATTAAAGCGAGAAAACAAGATTCATTTATCGTGACGTGGAGAAAATTTTAAAATTGACAAGTGTTTACAGTTTTTATAACTTTTCAGGCATAAACATATAATAGAGCACCTCACATGGGAAATGTGTTTGACTTATATTTACTCAAGCCACTTAGATAGGGTTTATATTGTGAAGTCACTCAATTGCACAGACATAATATAGATAGCTACCATAGGCTTGTACGAGACACATAAACATTCTCGTTGAGGCGTGAGCACCTAGACAAAAATCTCAATGAGGTAAAACATGATAATGATGTGTGGTGAGTTGATGTTGGTTCCATATGCAAACTTATGCCTTATACTTTGAACTTTTTCTCTCTTTCTTTTACGAACACAAAATGCTTAATTAAAGGTTCGGCACTCAACTTCATCTGTTGTGCATTTTCGTCATACTTTGGACTAGACTTCAGCACATAAGCACTAAAAGGGAGTGCTTGCGGATACAGGAGTTACGCGGGATTTATTTCACCTTTTATCATACGGAATTTTGTCTATAAATTAACCTCACTGCGGTTAGTAAATGATAATCAAGCACAAGTTCTGAAGCTACTAAATTACCGGCACACTCATATAATTTTCAACCAATACCAATGCTCCAGAAAAGGTGACAAATTACAAATACACAGCCGTAACGACGGATGAGACACTTGCAATTGCATTCAAACCTTAACTCGAACAAGCTAAAGGTAAAAATTATCTTAGGTATCAAAGGTGGATACCTGAATTCTTTAAGGTTTAATTCTCACAATTTAGTGGACTGGTTTTGTGCTAGTTATAGTGTCAATTCGGTTGGATTTGCCTTACTAAGAGTATACATTTTTAGGTTTTTTCGGAAGAAAAAGCATATATAGTTAATTTTATGAAATATCAGTTGAAAATTTTGGCTAGATTATAGGGCAAACATAGAGGGATATGATTAATTTTATTTTTGCCTATTTGGCTCCTCCTCCACACTTAAGTTGAACATTGCCCTCAATGTGAGAACTGATAAATATAGAAATAGGGAAAATTAAAGGAAAAGGTACTTCCCGGGGCATAGAGATGTATAGCTTGAGAAAGTTATCCTTGAGCGGACACCATAATTTTCCAGGTCTAATCTATGTTACCTGCATAAGAGTAAACATACAAAAGCACATAAAAAGAAAAATATTTTTGTTTTTGCTTTTTTTAGGAAAAATAAAACATAGGAGGATGGACTTCTCTACACTTAAATTAAAGCACAGGTTGCCTCTCGAGAAGCGCTTAATTTTGAAATGAGTCATTAGCTAGACTCGTACTTCTGGGGTTTATTCTTTGGGATAGAAAGGAGTAAGTTCTTCCCTTGGGTCATTATCTTCTTCATGGTAGAGTTTGAGTCTATGGCCGTTAACAAATTAACGTCTTGTCATCTTTTCCATATAGTTCAACATATCTGGATGGATATTGGTGTTTCACTACATATGGTCCAAGCCATCGAGATATGAGTTTTGGTTGTTTAAATTTGTATTTAGAATGAAATAACAACACTTTGTTTCCATGTTTAAACTCTTTTCTCATTTTGAGTTTTCTGTCGTGCCAGGCTTTGGTTCTTGCTTTATATAGACGAGAGTTTTCATAAGATTGATAGCGAAATTCGTCTAACTTGTGCAATTAAAACATTTTTTTCTCATCAGCGGCGATGAGATCAGGATTTAGTATTTTTTAGAGCCAATATGACACGGTGTTCAATTTTGAATGACAAGTGGCAGTTTTTTTTGTATACGAGTTTGTATGGTGTTGTTCCGGTTGGTGTTTTGTAAGCAGTTCTAAAAGCCCATAGAGCATCGTCGAGTTTCCTTGACCAGATAGTAGGATTGTCTTTCACAATTTTTTTAAGGATTCTTTTAAGAGCTCTGTTCGTATTTTCAACTTGACCGGTTATTTGAGGGTGATAGGATGTAGAAAAATGGTGGTTAACTCCATATCTTTTCATGATTTTTTCCATTATTTTGTTGCAGAAATGAGTACCTCGGTCACTTATGAGAGATTTGGGCATTCCAAAATGGCAGAAGCTTTTTTTAGGAATGATATAACAAACTCTGGCATTCGTTGGTGGTAAAGATTGAGCTTTTGCTATTTGGATACATAATTTAACTAGCGACTAAGAAAATTTTTTTTTTTGGGTAAATTCGGAATTTTTTGTTTTTGGGTTTGGTCCCTTTAATGTCGGTTACCCCAGATGTTCAATATTTCGCTTTACTTGATACTGTTTAAGGGCATTTCATCACGTTTGGATATATTTCATGTCTTTTGACATGCTTCGCAAAGGCGAACAAGAGTATGAGCTTCTTTGATAATTGTTGGCCAGTAAAAGCCTGAGTCTAGGACTTTTTTAGTTGTGGTATTTAGTCCATAATGTCCAACGGTAGGTCCATGGTGATATTGATCAAGAATTGTTTGAGTTTCTGGTCCTGAGACACAACGTCTAATCATACCGTCTGAACATACTTTGAAAAGGTAAGGGTCTTCCCAAAAGTAGTTTTTGAGGTCGGAGAAGAATTTATTCTTTTGTTGGTACGTCATCCCTTTAGGTATAACATCGCCCACCAAATAGTTTGCAAAGTCTGCGAACCATGGTTCGTCTTTAGTGGTTATTTCCATAAGAGTTTCTCTAGGAAAGTTATCGTCGACATCACTGTCATCACTCGTCTCATCATTTTCAATCCGAGATAAGTGGTCGGCGGCAACATTTTCTGCACCCTTTTTAATTTAATTTTATTCAAATTCTTGTAATGAGCTTATCCAAACGTATAAGGACATGGTTTAGATATTGTTTTTTGTATAGATGTCTTAGAGATGATCAGTGAATCGGTTATTTAACAAATGGTGTGGAATAATATCAAATAGGGTCAGAATTTATCAAATGCAAAAACTACAGCCATTAGTTCCTTTTCGGTAACTGTATAATTTTGTTAAGCTGCATTGAGAGTTTTGCTTATAAAATAGATGGGGTGAAAATGTTTTCCATCTTTTTGACCTAAGACTGCTCCAACTGCGAATTCACTCGCATCACATATTAGCTCAAATGGAAGATTCCAATTTGGGCTTATGATTACAGGAGTACATGTAAGTTTTTCTTTTATTGTATTGAAAGCTTAGTGACATTCGTCATTGAATTCGAATGGAGTATCTTTTTCAAGCAACTTAGTTAGAGGACGGGCAATTTTTAAGAAGTCTTTAATGAAACGTCGGTAGAAACTGGCATGTCCTAAGAAACTTCTAATGCCTTTGACATTAGTAGGAGGTGGAAGTTTAGAGATTAAGTCAATCTTGGCTTTGGCAACTATAAGGCATGCACCGGACACTTGTGGTCTATGCTAAAGATTCCTTCTCTTAACCATAATAGTGACCATTTTTCCCGTTCAAGATAAGATTTGCTCATCTTGCTTCGTTGGGCATTTTATCGAGATTATTTAGGCAATGATCAAAAGAGTTTCCAAAGACAGAGAAATCGTCCATGAATACTTCGACAGATTCTTCAATCATATCATGAAAGATAGCTAACATCCACCTTTGAAAAGTAGTGGGAGCATTACATAAGCTGAATGGCATTCACCTGTAAGCGTATGTTTCGAAGGGGCAAGTGAAGGTTGTTTTTTCTTGGTCCATAGGATCGATTAGAATTTGGAAATATCTAAAAAAACCATCGAGGAAACAGAAGTATTTATTTCCTGTGAGTCTTTCTAACATTTGTTCCATAAATGGCAAAGGGAAATGGTCTTTTGCGGTTGCTTCATTGAGTTTATGATAATCGGTGCATACTCGCCAACCTGTAACAGTTCTTGTTGGGACAAGTTCATCTTTTTTGTTTGTAACAATTGTAATACCACCTTTCTTGGGTACACAGTGGATAGGACTTACCCAAGGGCTATTTTTAATTGGATAAATAATACTAGTGTTGAGAAGTTTAATGATTTCTTTTTTAACAACTTCCTGCATGTTCGAGTTTAATCGTCTTTGCTTTTTAACTACTAGAATTTTGTCTTCAAGAAGTTGAATTTTATGTTAACAAAAAGACGGACAGATACCAGGATTGTCTGTTGTTTTCCAAGCAAAGGCTTGCTTGTGGTTTTAAGGACGAAAACGAGTTTGTTTTTTTTTTCTTTAGAAAGCTGGGATGATATGATTACAGGAAGAAAAGAGGTTCTTCCAAGAATGCATATTCTAAGTTATCAGGAAAAGGTTTGAGTTCAACATCCGTAGGAGGTTCTTCAAGAGATGTCTTGATCTTATAATCGGTGTTAAAGGTTATTTTTTTGAATGGCGGTTCTTCGGTGTCAGATTCAGATTTAGAGTTTTCTTCTTTGGTCATAGCAATGAATTCATCAAATTTAGCAAAGAGGTTTTCTTCGAGGATGGTTCCTTCGATGGAATTAAGGATTTTACTACCTTCATTGAGAAGGAGCATCGAGAAATCTTCTTCTAAGATTTCATCGATAACGTTAATACGGAAACATGTATCATCGTTTGAATAAGAATGTTTCATCATGAAGTCCATATGAAAAGTCATACGTTCGGTTCCAACTCCAAGATTGAGTTGTTTTTGCTTAACTCGAATTACTGCATCGGCAGTATGGAGGAAAGGTCTCCCTAAGATAAGAGGAACTTTACTGTCTTCTTCCATTTCGAGAATAAAAAAATCTACAAGAAAGGTTAATTTGCCAACCTCAACGAGCATATTTTCAGCTATTCCAACAGGGTATTGGAATGATCTATCTGCTAATCTAACGCTCATTTTAGTGGGTTTTAGAGTTTCAAGAGATAATTTTGCATATAGAGAATACGGCATGAGATTGATGCTAGCGCCAAGATCGGCTAAAGCATCACATGAGAAAGTTTTGTTGAAATTACATGGAATGAGAAAACTTCCGGAGCCTCCAAGTTTTGGTGGAACTTTGTTTTGGATTAAAGTAGAACTTTCGTCGCTTAGGAAGGCGGCTGAAATTTGTTTGAGTTTGTGCTTATTGCTAACGAGTTCTTTAAGAAATTTGCCATAGTTTGGCATTCCTGCTAACACATCGACAAGAGGAACATTAATTATAACTGACCCCCTTCAAAATATCATTTATTTGCTCCGAGGAATTTACCATATTGGGCTTCCATTTTCTCTTTTCTAAGGCGTTGAGGATATGGGATTTTTGGTTTATATGGTTTAGGTATTAGAGTTTCTTTGACATGTTTGGAGTTTGAGATTTAGGTTGAGGTATAGGTTCATCATCTTCATCATCACTGTCGAAGTTGACAGGATTTTCGAAGTCATTAGGTTGATCATTTAGGTTGATAGGTGGGTCATAGGATTTACCACTCAGCGTAAATACGACATTTACCTACTCATTTCGAGCTTGTGGTGGTTGATAAGGTTTAGATGAGCTACCTTTTGGGTTAGGTTGAGTATTACTATGAAGAGATCTAGCAGGCCGGCCTAATTGTTTGTCAGCAAATCTGTCAAATTTAACTTCGAGATTTTGGATCGAGGCTTGATGATTTTTGGTTGTTGCTTCGAGTTAGGTTTGAGATCCATGAAAGTATTTTTGACAAAGGAATTGGTCGAGTGTTGAGCTTTTATGAAATCGCTTAATTGTTTTTGAAGGTCGGGTTTATCATCAGAATTAGATTGATAGTTGTCTCGATTGTAATTGTTTCTTCCGTTTGAACGCCAATTATCGCGATTTGAATCACGACTGCGGTAATCATGGTAAAAACGAGTATGATGGAAGGTTTTCATGAATTTGGCTTCTTCTTTACGGGACATAGGTATGTCATCATCGTTATGATCGGGGTTTGGTTGTTTTGAACGAGGTTGGAATTCTTTATACTGAGCATCCATTTTCATGGTCATGGCATCCATTCGGGCCATAATTTTGTCAGTGTTAGAATTACTGATACCTTCATCGGTGAAAGCAATAGTTTTCTTTAGAGACGTTTTTGTTTTTTGGTTTTTAGTCCAATCGAGTTTGAGTAGGACTTTGTCTTCGAGAAGCTGGTAAGCTTGGTTTGGTATTTTATAAAGGAAAATACCACCAGCTGCGGCATTTAGAGCTTCTTGGGTTATTTCGTTGAGACCATGATAAATGATTTTTATGATATTGCCTTTGGATAGATTGTGACCATGGCAATTTCTGAGCATTTCTTTCATACGGAGCCAAGCTTCGGTTAAGGTTTCATTTTCATGTTGAGAAAAGGCTCGAATTTCTCCCGAGGAGTCGATCAAAAAGAGTTGGGGGAAAGAATCGGCTAATGAAAGCGGTTTGAAGTTCATCCCACGTTTCGATAGTTCCTTCGTTGAGTTCATCTAGCCATGTTTTTACTTCACCCGTGTGTGATAGGGGAAACATCATCAGGCGGATGGCTTCATTTTTGGTGTCTCTGTATTTAAACATATCATATATTATGAGGAATTCGTGAATGTGTTTGTGCGAATCGGTTTTAATTCTACCATCAAATTGGTTTCCTTTGACGATAGTCAAGTGGTTACCCTTAATGGCGAATTCGTTTGCGGTTTCAGGGATGGTAATTGCGGAACCGGGAGTCAGAGCGACAATACGGTCGGCATCCTACATTGGTTCATCATCCATTGGATTTTAATTTTCAAGCATATCAAGAAAGTGACGGAAATGGTTGAGGTCAAGAATTGGAGCGTAAACAACTTTTGCTTGTGCAGGTAGTTCATTTCTTTGTTCGAATGAAATTCTCCTGTTTCATCGACGAAGTCTTTGATTCAAGGTTCATTCAGGTTTAGGGAGTGGTTCAACAAGTTCAGAGTTGAAAGCAAGTGTATGCATCCAAGGGAGTTATATGGTTCAGTTTGCCAGAAAACTGTATGGCGATTTTGAGAAAGAAAATGGTTTAAAAATTATTTCAAAAATTAATTACGGAACAACTTTAAAATCCCCGGCAACGGTGCTAAAAACATTGATGTGTTTCAAAAAGTTTTAAATTTATAACACTAGTTTTACCGATTATTAATTGGAAATACACGGGTAAAGTATAACCCACGTATGTAGTATAATATTTCAGGTAAGACCAGGTCGTCTACAGGGATTTGATTAGTGTTTGAATAATTAGAAATTTTAAAACAATTATTAATAACTTTTAAGAAAGATTAAGGAAATAGGACTACTCGAATAGTTTCATTTAATATATAAACTCCATAAGAATGGTAGTTATTCTTGTTACTTGCGATTTTAGAACGTTAACTATAAAAAGGATTTCTCGTCAGAGAAGCGTTTTTACAAATTAATCTGGTTGCAATTTTAGACTTTTCTTGGTTTAACTTAATCCAAAATGTGGTCACTCAACATCTCAAGTTACTATTATATCTATTTCATTTTGTTTTAATCAATTTACATAAGTACTTTTCTTCGATAGAATGATTAAAGATCATTGGTAAATCTTTAAAACTCATTTTAGTGACACATAATGGTCTTTGACCATATACCATTTATTGTATTTAATCAAAGTTAATGAACAAGTTTAACAAGATTAGATATGATAGGATTGTAAGATAAGCTTAAGATTGATAAGATCGAGATGACACCAAATGCTTTATTATTATATTAACATCACCGAGTAGTCATAAGAGGTTTAGCCTCTCATGGCTATGGGATATGTGTTCATGATAACAAAGTTGATTAGTGAAGAGAAAACAGAAACATACGAAATTTAGATTGAGAAATGGATTGAACATCACTCTTACAATTACGAATTTGTATAAAAGCCTTATTTAACTAAGTGCTACGATGATGATCTTCGTTCTTCTCGGAATTCGTACTAAACTCCAAAAATTGATGAAGATTATTGAGAGATATTTGTTGTAGAAGTGTATGTGAATTATGTGTAATACGCTGTACAATTTATATCATTGTTACTATATTATCCTAGATGAGGTCTAAACAACCTCGAGCTTAAACGATCAAAGAACCTACCACGTGTTTTAGGTTTACACACTCAATGCTCTATTGGTTTTCCATTTACCACCAAAATACATAATGAATGTTCTTCACGTTACTTGCACGCTTGGTCCTTGAAAAAATTTAGCCGCCTTTTACATATACATTCCCAATGTAATAATAGCGTTTTCGACTCTTCGTTTGTATAGTCGATTAATCTCCATGTATTCACTTGTAATTAAATACACTTCGCATTTGGTCCTTCATATCCAAAACACACACATACATTCCTTAACTTACTTCTCATTTGGTCCTTCATATCTAAAACACACACATACATTCCTTAACTTACTAAAACCTTTCACTATCCTAAAACCAAACTTTATCTATGGTTGCTGACCGTGGGTTTGTTCATTTGGAGGAACTCAGGATCTTAGCAAATTCAAACAAGCTATGAGATCAATTGCTCATCTATTTTGACATGAAGACTTAAAGGGAATCTCAGCTAGAAATTGAACTTACCAATTTAACGAGATAGTTGGTTGAAAGTATAGATGAAAGGCATTCATTTATACAAGAGCTAGAACGATTTCCAAGAAATTTGCTGGCCTATAAGATGAGGAAGGAACTCAAGGGTCTGCAGAAGGATGATTTGATCAAGGCGATGGAGATGAGGAAGGTAGCTTTACAATTATGCTTTCAGGTCCTCAAGGAGCTTGACTTTTATAAATCTTTATAAACGGGAGAAGGTCGGCTTGGGAGGTTGTCTTTTTTGCTTTTGGGTTTTTTTTGTTTACATTTTTGTCCTTCTGTTTTTTGATGAATGTATGCTTTAAAGTTTTGGTTGTTAATCAATGAATCATTTCATTATAATGTCTTGTTGGTATTGTGGTTATTTTGTGGATAAATTACACTATTCAACCCTGAACTGACACCCGTTCACCCGTTTTTTCTAAACTAAAGACCCTATTATTTTCCCAACGGTGTTTGACTACTACTCTGTTTGACCTACGTTATTATCTTGGAGACAAAATAATAGAAACAAGTTGCATAACTAGTAAGCTTTCATAACTTGATTCTCTTAAACACACCACATATACATACAACAAAAAATTACAAGAAATACATACAAGGGTAATTTAAGATCCAAAACATTAGTAATAGAAGATAGCACAAAAATGACCCATTCTTTGCATTCTCAGCATTGACATTCGTCTTCAGTAAATGCATCATCCATCTATTCAGCATACACCCTTTTCCTCTTTAGTGGTCTTCCTTTTTTGTCACACCCACAAAAAAGTGTCGCAACGAAAATATGTCCGAGAGTGTTACTTCATAATACAATAGCACATGATACAAGAGAATGACCTCTAAATGTGTCGTTTGAAAAATAACCTCGTTGATTTTCTTAAAATTGATATAATATTTGTCCTATAATTGCATCACCACAAAAAGCTTGAAAACAATACAACGAGATTTGATCATTTGTATGTAAATAGAAATCCATGAATGAAATCTTGTCAATTTAGACTCCAATGCACATCAGATAATCCAAGCATCTAATTCACCTAAGAAAAACATGCTTAAAAATGTCAACATAAAGTTGGTGAGTTCATAGATTTTTGCAAATGTAAATGTTGAAATCAAAAGAGTATAGTGTCTACTGCTCCACCGCAGTATAATGAAAAATGTTTAATAATTAGTAATGTTCAACAAAGTAGTGTGGACCACAAGATTTCCAAAATGTATGACTACTATAACAAATACAGTATCACATAAAATGTATCTACTGTTACGCTAAGCTCATGACACTGAAGCTAATTTATGTAGCATATAATATGCCAAATGTATTTATGCCCTACCAGTGTCTGACCAAGACACCAAATGAAATTGACATGATATATACCCGTTGTCCGATACACCGGCACAGTGAGCGCTACTCACTCGGATAGGGATAATTAGTCCCAATAGATCTATTTATAACATTCACGCTTATAATCCGTAATTAACAGTTCATGATAGTTTCAGGCATTGAGTGGTCTAATTTTGAGTGGTTAATCGGACTTAGGCAAACGTAAAACACGATTTGGATGATGAGAAACAGAAAGAATACTCTGTGTCCAATGATAAATGATAAAACCATGGTATTTATAAACAGCTTTAATAAGCTTAAATCCATAAGTAGAAAGCGAGTATGATATAATACTATAGTTGACGATGTTTGTAACCTGAGTATAAGTATGTGTAAGTAAACTAGTAGGTTATAACAAGTTGGACAGGAGCATGTTATTTTCCTCCGGATTTTTGGAAATAAGTAAAGTATTTTGTTAAAACTAAGTGGAAAGATTGGGCTATTAAATCCACAATATCCTTTAGAAAAACCACATCACTGTTGTTATGAGATAAAATCCAATCCGAGTAAGTATATTAAGAGTTTGTAGTAGACAAGCATCATGTATCCCGCGCCGATGGTTTATTAACATTCAAAAGAGTGATAAAAGCGGGCTATAAACTTACATCGATGTTGAAGAACGATTGGCGGGAATTGCACATATTAATCACAGCACAAACGGAAACCGGAATGACTCGATCAAGAAGTTGCTATTTATCTTAACGCCTAAGATCCACTAGCCTAGGTTAATGTATTTGGATTTCTCGATGAATGGTAACATCAACGCGACATGTTGATAAAGATTTAGATTTCCAAGTTGTAATAGTTTGGTGGTTGGTTAAATAAGTAAATTGAAAAGTGATCACAAAGTATGTAATATATTCTGTATATATTACATATGAAAAATAAACCCTTATATAACTCATACCGTGAATTATATAACAAAGACAAACAATCCAAAGATTAATGTGACGTATATAATACTTTGCAGGTATTATATAAGGAACGTGAGAAAAAAATTGAACAAAATATTTCGACACCAATTTAATTAATAAAAAGTCCTTGCATAAAAGTAGACACACGTCTTAAAGTTATGGTTTTACCTTCTAGTCAGGAATTTATAAAATAATATTTTATAAATAAATCTTTCATCTTATCGACGGATCGTGGCTAAAATTGTCACCTTATTTGTAAATGTATAGTTTTCGTTCGTTGTCGGGTTATTATATAGGTATAATTTAATATATCTTTAAAATATAACTTAGTTCCTTTTACCATGTTTCTATAATAATAGAAGTTTTGGTAAAACATTACTAATATAGAAATTTATATAAATTTCGTCATGACCTTCCTGGTTATATAACGCTTCCCATATTTATAAAATCTAACGTTTTCCCTTAATCAATATATATATTGCAAATATTCGCATGTTTCAATATATATAATATTAGACGAGATCAAATAATATATGACATATTTATTTAACCATTAACCACCATTTAATTCGGTTTAATATTTATAAAATCTTATGTTATATTTATTGTTCGATTTATATAAATCATAACACCCTAAGGTTGTTTCTGCTCACCCAAACACTCCTTCATGGAGTTTCTGCACACCCAAACGCTCCCTAACTGACGTTAACATTAAAACCAAACACCCCTAAGCTGACCAACAGCAACCAAACGCACCCTTAGTGTGTTTTTCTTATACCAAACGCACCCTTAGTGTGTTTTTCTTATACCAAACACACCCTTGTAGTGCTTAACAGTCAAACCAAACACGCCCTTAGTATTTTCTGCCCAACCAATCACACCTTATAGGCTGTCTAACAGCCAAACGCACCCTTGCGCAAATTCTGCCAAAACCAAATGCACCCTAGTTGTGGTGATATGTAACCAAGCGCACCCTATGCGCGATAACCCAGACCGAACGCACCCCTGCTGGTGCAAACAAATCAAACGCACCCTATATTATGAAAACCCAACGCACCCTGCGTTGGCTGATCCACCGAAACAAACACCCTAGCGGCTGAGAACACCACTAAACACACCCTCGGCTGCCGACCCGGATCTGAACGCACCTTTTGGGTGTCAATGTACAAACCAAACGAACCCTTTTGGTGCCGAGACCAAACCCACGCACCCTTGCTGGCGGGACGAGCCAAACACACCCCCATGGGTGGTCTGTTAATCCAACGCACCCTTGTGGGTGTTCTTGACAAAACAAATGCACCCTGGTGGGTGACTCAGAAACCCAACGCACCCTTTGCTGGGCTGAGAAACCACACGCACCCTTGAGGGTGGCGTGGCTGTGGTGGTGGGGGCGTTGGTGATGGTGCGGGTGGTATATAGTGGTGGATGTGATGATGTTGGTGGTTTTGGTGGTTGGTGGCTGCTACTGCAGCAGCGGTAGTGATGGTGGGATGGTGTGGAGACCACGAGGGTGGTGG
Source organism: Tanacetum coccineum (assembly GCA_026074375.1). Taxonomy (NCBI): domain Eukaryota; kingdom Viridiplantae; phylum Streptophyta; class Magnoliopsida; order Asterales; family Asteraceae; genus Tanacetum; species Tanacetum coccineum. Next base: position 85,491 of record BQNB010001408.1, on the reverse strand, counting down.
TGATGGATGCAATGGTGGTGGCTTCGGTGGTGGTGACGAGGTTTGGTGATATGAAGACGAACCAGACGCACCCTTGGTGGCCTGGTGGTGGCGGTGGTGACGAGAAAGGGGGCTGTGAAGTGGGGAGGCAGCGGCTGTGATGATGATGATGATGGCAGCAGCGGCGGTGGTGGGTGGTGTGGAGGCGCGTGGCAGCGCGTGGAGTAGTAGATCGGGTAGATCTACATCTTTTATGACTTTTGGGTTCGCCGGAGTTTGGCCGGAAAAAGTGGCCGGCGGCGGTGGCGGTCGGGGGTGGGCCGGATCCGGTGGTGGCAGCCGGATAAAGAGAGAGAGATGAATGTCATGTGTGTGTGTTTATCACACATAGAAATGAAATAAAATTTTATAACTTTTATATTTATATAAAAGTTTAATAATAAAGTGTAATGTATATAATAGATTAGGGTTTACATTGTAAATATTTCCAAGGGACCAAACGTGTAAATTTTGGGTATTATTTTGTAAAATAGTGGTTCGGGACTCGTTTGAGCGACTTAACGGATGATTCAAGGCACGAAACTTGCGCCATTGTTTTCCAAATCATTTTTCCCATAAAAACGAGTATTTACTTGATAGTATTTTTATAACATTTATAAAAATAATTGTTATTTATTTTGTAACCCGGTTATGTCTCGTCCGAAAGTAAAAACAAAAATAAAATTTTAACTCGAATATTTGCGTTATCAACAAACGTTACTGAATAAAATGATGACTAATTTATTAAATATTTTTATTTAATAACAAGTGTTAATTAAATATAATTTAATTATTTTCTTGTTTCTAAAATCTTGCGAGGGCATTTCAGTCACTTTCTGACTGTTTTCGGGTCTCGGTCAAAACTAAAAAGTTGTCAGGATTGTCGTTTTACATCGAAAAAATGCTTTTGATACCGAATCATGAAAAATGAGATTAAAGTTGCTCGTTTTGATAAATCAACTTAGAAATAACATAAATCTCTATTAAAATATGTTCAGAAAAATTTACTGTATACGCGGTAATCGCATTGTAGTGACACTAAAAGATCGAAAGTCAAAAGTCAATCGGACTGAAAGTCAAAGGTTAAAAGAGTCATGTAAAATTTTCGAAAATTGCCGGATTTTAAACTTAATCAAACCGTTCAAACCCAAGATTTTCCTGTTTTCTAAAAACATAAAAACAAAAAAAAAAATTCCTCAATCCTTAGACCTTAGTGACAGTACGATTCGAACCTAACAAACCTTTCCCCTAAGAACATCAATCTCTCCTAGTCTTACCTATTCAACACTAAAATGATTAGGTACACTAGCCTAAGGATTGTAAAATTCTGTTTAAAAATACCACATCAAGTTTTTGACTGTCGTTGCCCAGGAATGTCTAGGTTTTGGATCTATCTAGCTTGGTCTACTCACTAGATTCCTATCAAGTGAGATTCTATTTTTCTTTTTATTGTAGCTTTCTCGTATTCTATCTTTTTCTTTGTGTTAATTATTTTCTAATTTCCATTTTATTATTCTATTATTTATTATGGAGGACGCAAATTCATCACCACCCCCCGAATCCCCCAACTCACTTAGGGATAGAATGATTTGTGAGCTTGATGCGCTCCTTGAATCCTTAAACTTAACTGCCCCACCTCTTGAAAGAGATTTAAAAGGAGATGTGAAATTTGTTGAATTATACAAAGAATATGATATAGGAGATTTTAGTGATGAGGAAATAGAGGAAGGAGAAATAGTAGAAGAAGAAGAGGTAGGTGTCGAGTAATTTGATAAATTTCCAACTAGAAGCGAATTAGCATATCATAAATACTTATTGTGTGAACCAATTACGCCTCTGTTTATGAGTTGCCCAATCATTGTAGAAGGAAGTCCTTGGAACCTTAAAATACCATGTAACATAGGACACGTACATGTTTGGAAAGCCTACATAGATCTTAATTCCCCTAAAAACATCATGACTTGTATGCAATACAATTGGATCATGAAAAGACAACTTGAACCTAGAAACGATCCTGAGAGTCTTAGAGGAATAAGTAATTTTACAAGAAGAGTTAGAGGAATGCACATCTTTGTTGGGAATTTCACTTATATTTCGAATTTTCTTATTGTTGAGGTTATTAGTTCAGTTATAGACCCTAACTTGTCACAAATAGTGCTTGAAAAGCCATTTGTTGAACTATCCAACATGACTTACGATTCATCATTAGGAATAGTAGATTATGCGATGAATAAGATATTGGGGTTTTATAAAGAATGTTTAGAGTTTGGACTCGAATACTTAACTGGACTTGATGGAAGTAGGACAAGCGAAGGAGTCACGTAAGGAGTGTGACTCCAAGTCTAGCTAGAAGACTCGTTAATATAGAAAAGCACTTATTGGAAGGCGACCCAATCTTTTATTTTATGCATTTTAGGAGTGTCGTGTGTTTTTATCTTTATTATTTGTTCCTATATGTTTGAATTATATATGTGATCATGCTTTGTTTGTCTTTAATCTCGTTTTAATTGCAATCAAAAGTATTTTGCATGAAATAAGTGTTGGGGAAAATATCCGGTTTATAAGAACCAATTTTAAACATGAAGAATAAATAATTTTAAATTAATTCACATTTTATGTTTTCTTTATTTGTTTTGAGTCATATGTTTGTACTAACCGTTTTTGTGGCCTATGCATTAAAAAAATTTCTAGAAATAATTAATGGGTTATTTGTGAAGAAATTTTTTTAGAAAACGAAAGAGAAAATATTTACAGTAGCTGGAGACGACGTTAGGAATTATTCCTGACGGCGTCACCACTGTAGCTACAGTAAATTTCGTATTTTTTTGAATTTTTGAAAAGTTATTTTTGTTTAATTTCTAGAATTTTTAATTTTTCAAACTTTTACAGAAATCCACGATTACATTAGTACATACATTCTATCTTTATTGCTTTCTTAGGATTTTATTTCATGATTAATAGGGTTGTATATCATTTCACGCAGGATTTTACGCTTGTTATAGTTGCTTTTGTTTTTTATTTTTAGGTTATATTTGATGAGGAGAGTCCGAGACGATTTTTAGATGAAGATTTAGCCAGTTTATCTTGTTTCTTCTCCATTATTGAGCAAAACCAGGAGATTATTAGTTTCTCTGGCTTTTCTTATTTTCCCTTTATTCGTTTTCGGGTACTCATAGAACATTGAAGACAATGTTCAAAATAAGTGTAGGGGGAAATAAAAGCCTTAGAAACTATTCCTTCAATTGAATTTGCTTTGTTATTAAAAAGATGTGTAATATACCGAAACATAGTTCAGGACGGTAATTTTAGCCCAAATTTAAAAAAATTATGGCATATATCAGTGAAATTGTAGTATTAGAAGCGTCTCATGGATAAGAGTTATATTACTAGCACAAAAACCCTACCACTCAAAAATTCCACCTCAAAAATGTAAGGTTCGCCCCTAGATCTTTAGGAATACAAGCATTCATTTTTAAGGTTATTCGATGAGTGTACTCTAGTTGTATTATAATTCTAGAATTGCTTTAGCAATATTTCATCCCGAGATGCTAGTGAGGATCGGCCATTCGAAGTGATTAAGATTAACTAAGTGATAGAGGCCCATTAGGTAAACCCTTGTTTTTAGGCATGCATTTGTTATGATTATGATGGTCTCCTCGATCATATAACTACACAACACCCTTTTTATGCACTTTTTTTTTGTTCAAGATACCCTAGTACACCCCTCCGAGCCTATACTGTTCTCGGTTTCTGTTTTTTCTAGGTGGATTCTCGGATAGTAGTGAAGAGCATTGTTTAACCCCATCAAAATGTTAACACCCAAATTGCCTTAGCCTTCTTGTATGTATTCATTTTTAGTACCGTATTGTTTATTCATATGTTTACCCTTAGTTAATTATTTACTTGAGTACATGGTTGGTTAAGTCGAGTCATTATCGATGTATACAGTTTTGGGATGATTGGGGAATCATGATAGTTTTTATTATATGGAGAAATGGGAAAGAAAAGTTTAAGTCAGATACTCATATTTGTCTAATAATTTCTATGTCTTTTTGATCCTTCTCAATTCGGGTCATTAGTTAGTTTATTATTGAGTTTATCATAAACCTCACGTGTAGGAGGTACAATCAGGGACGGATGCATGTAGGGGATAGGGGCAAGTGCCCCCAATGGTTTATTACAAAAATCACTTTTTGTAAGTGTAATGTTGTGAACTTAGTACATGTTGCCCTCCATTCAAAACTGAAAGTGCCCTCCACCTAGTTGGAGTAAAGGAAGAAAAGAGTGAGTTGATGAAGAAGATGACATTGGAATTTGAAGATCTTCAAAGAAAATAATATTAAAACAAAAGATGGTACAAAAGTCAGAAACATTTGACTAACTGAAGGTGTATGAACTTGTGTGTGGTTTAGATAAAAATAAGTAGTTTAACAGTGGGATAGATATCAGTATGTGGGCCGATCATGTATGAATAAAAACGAGGCCGAATCAGTTTGATCTTAAATGGGCTAATTAGTTTGTTATTTATGTTCTTGCTTTAGGTTGTTTTTTTTCCTTTTTCAAATATTAGTACTTTTTCTTTCAATCTCAAAATTTCCTAGTTTTTTTATGCATTTTGTTGCTATTATTAATTTTTTTTGCCTCCAACAACCTAATTTTCTGGTTCCGTCACTGGGTACAATTATAAACCCCAAGTCATGTATATTATTTACATTTCAGCAGATGGCAGGGCAAAATTGTATATAAAAAAATAGTAAAAATAGAAACAATGAAAAAAGCAAAAAAAATATGTTAGATACGGGCTGCCATCTTGCTATTGTTTATGTTCAAGAAAGTGTCGAGAAAAGAAAAGAAAGAGTTTGATGTAGAGTTGTATATATCTGTACTAGTTTCGTCGAGTCTTGACTTAGCAACGCCTTTTACATGTATTCTTGTAGATAATTAGCTTGCCACCATTCAAAATTCCTCCAAATATCCCCAACCGTGTTTTCTTTACCCTACACCTAACGTTACAACCCTTTAAAAGACCTCTTTTATAGTAATACCTAGGTGCTTACGCCAAAGCGGTAGAGGTTTTAATCCTTTATTAAGCTTATGGTAATTTATATACTATGACAGGTAGTGAGTGTTATTTTACTGTTTCATATATTATTATAATTCATTATTACACCAGAGAGAATGAGAGAATCCAAACACTTATGTGAGGTGCTAGTATATAATTTTCGTGCTTTTAATTACAAGGTCTATCTGGTTGTGCTATAAATTATATTTATTGAGTAGGTTAAATGCCCCTGACTTTGCTATTTACTAGGTAGAAAAACACATTTGCTTGAGACAAGCAAATCCCAAGTGTAAGGGTATTTGATTAGGTGTAATTTTATACACTTTTTCGGGGTCATTTAAACCCCAAAATCATGCAAATATCCCCATTTATCGTGCTTAATCATTTCTTTTTGTTATTTTAGCATTTGGAAGGCATTTGGAGGAAATACACGGGACTTGGACTCAATTTGGGAAGAAACGGGACAAGATTGCAACTTTACATGAAGATGATTAAGAGATGGCATACAATTTGTGAAGACGGCGTCACAATCCCTTATGACGACATCAAAGTGTTCATGTTGGGAATCAAGTACTTCTACAAGTTTATACTGCTGATGGAGTTAGTACTGTTATTGAAGACTTAGTGCTGCTAGAGAAGATTGAAGAATATAGACTAAGTCATTAGTACTGCTAGATATAATAGTTAGTACTGTTAGTTATAGTTAGTACTGCCAGTACATTATTAGTACTGCCAGTATATAGTTTGTACTGTTAGTAATATATAGTTCGTACTGTTAAAGGGATATGCATGAGATATATTAGGAATAAATATGCATGATCTCTTTACGCGTTTTGTAAGCCCATTAGGGTTTCCTTGGTGTATAAAAGGAACCATACGGCACTAGTTAGTGATACAAGTAGCATCACAAATATTCATAGTTAGTAATCTGTAACCTAGCAGATTAATAGTAATCAAAATTCTGTTTTATTCATTATTCTTCTTAGCAGTATAAGTTAGTTTCCGCATAACTATATAATTGTCAAAATCATTATTTTCACTTTGTAGTTAGTCTGGATCTATCCAGATTAGCAACCACCCTTAATAGGCTAGAAAGATCTATTCAGACTAGGATCAACAAGTGGTATCAGAGCTTGTTAAGAAACTCTGAGTAAGAAGAATCAAAACAGATCTGTATAAACCCTTTACCTTTCAGATCTATTTTAATGGGCAGGAGAAGATTATTTCATATGATAAACGACCCACCCACCAACACCAAGTATACACCTACACAACAAGCCCCTCACACTCTGTCAACTATTAAACTCCCTATTCTGAAGAAAGGTGAGTATGATATATGGGCCATGAAAATGGAACATTACTTGGGGCATACAGATAATCCTATATGGGAAGTCATACAAAAGGGAAATGATCCAGTACAAGTCTCAACAGATACAAATAGACAAATAGGGGTTTTACCTCCTAAAACTGCTGAAGAGATTTTGGCTAGAGAAAGAGAAAGAAAAGCAAAGACTACCTTGCTCATGTCTATACCCGAAGACCATTTAGCAAAATTTTACAAAATTACTGATGCTAAAGAGACGTGGGAAGCTATAAATCCAGATTTGGTGGCAATGATGAATCTAAGAAGATGCATAAATACATTTTAAAGCAACAATTTGAAAGCTTTTCTGTATCCAACTCAGAAGGATTGCACAAAGGCTATGACAGGTTTCAAAGTCTTCTGAGTCAACTTGAGATTCATGGTGCAGGTGTCTCCACTGAAGATGCCAATTAGAAGTTTCTTAGGTCTTTACCTGCTTCATGGTCCCAAGTATCCTTGATAATGAGGACCAAGTCAGGAGTAGATACTCTCAGTTTTGATGATCTCTATAACCAATATATATATTTATAAAATACATATACGTATACGCAAGCTAAGTATCATACAAATTATTCTTAGGAAAGAATAAAAAGTAATCAACACGGGTATCGTTTTCCTCAGCGAGAGGTGAATGGAAATCTACGTTCAAGTTGTAAATCGAGCTTGATTGTCATTCAAGTTTTTGGTTTTGGTTTTAAACTATTTTTATACTAAAAATTAAACTAATATTAATTCTAAGATTAAATACTACAAGGTTAAACTAAAATTGATCTAAAAGATATAAATGACAAATATGCTTGTTAAGTGACGTGAAATGTTCCTTAAGTGCGGGCTTAGGTTTAACGAATTAAAATCCTTAGAAAACAAGTTTCAAGAAATTAAATGACAAGTAAAGTAAAATGCTTTTTTTTAAAATAAATGACAAGTATTTAAATTGCATTAAAAGTAAATGACGATATGTAAATTGACTATTAATTTTTAAAACCGTTTTAAAACCGCACTTAAATTCCAAATCACTAATCACTTAGCAAACACAAGTTAAACTACTCACTACGCATCATGATCAAATAAGCAAAGCAAAACATTTTAAATTAAACTACACTATTTAATTGAAAAATGATAGAAAATAGGACCAAATTGAAGAGCCGCAAATAAACGATAACCACCCGATCTTACAAACTTAATAAACAAATAAGTTTATCACTTTTAAGCTCTACTTCACTAATTAGCAAATAAAGGTGTCAACTTTATCTACTAATTACTTTCATAAAAACTATAAAGATCAAAACTTTATCTATTTATCAACCTTATAAGACCCTTAAGCTTCGGCCTTAGATGTAGAAAGATGGAATAAGAAATAAGACATGAAAAGTTAGGACAAAATAAGATAATAAGATGAAAAACCCTTTTAGAAAAAATAAGCTATTTTGAAAACTAAATTTTGTAAAAATAAAACTAGATTAAATCTATATATTTAGATCTAAGAAAAATAAGCTAGAATTAAAAAAAAAACAATTTTATGCTAGAAAATAAGCTAAAAATATAAGATCTATTATTTTTAGATCTAATCCACCCGAAACCAAGGTGTTCAATCAAGTGAACAAGAGACGGGTATATTTAAGGATTAGATCTAAAAACAATAAGCTAGAAAAATAAGCACTCGAAAATAAGCTAAAATAAGCTCACTCGAAAAGCTCTAAATCAAAAACAATATAAAATAAGCTAGTCTAAATAAGTTATGGAAGTAGCTTATTAGAATATAAGCTTAAAAGATGGGATCCAAAAATAAGTTATAAGCATGAGCTTATTTGAAAATAAGCAAAAGAAAAGAAAGAGTAGAAGAATAAGCATAAGAAATAAGCATAAATAAAACCAACCTTAATAAAAGCATCTGCATTAGTAGCTCAAAAATCGTTTACAATAAGCTAGATCCAATAAGCTTTTACAATAAGCCCAAAATAAACTAATTTATTCTACTCCTAACACTACAACTAAAAAAAAACTTGAAAAAAATACACACTAAAAAATTCTAACTAAAATCTAACCCCCAATCCTCCTGCTGATGCGTGTTGTATTTATAGCCCAAAGTGGGTGAGGGTATTTTTGTCTTTTCAGGTACACAGCCACTCACAATCCAGATCTGGGGGGTATTTTGGTCTTTTTGCACTCCACCAACCGCCTCATTATTGCACACGCCTACCTCGTACTGACTGCTACAGTACCTCGGACTGACACACGCCAGTGCCACGTGTCACACGCTGATTGGTCCAGCCGCCACCTGAACAGTACCTCGTACTGACGTGTACTGCCACCTCGTACCTCGTACCTCGTACCTAGTACCTGCCACCTCTGCATACAATGATTAGAAGCGCCACGTGTCACCACCTGAGTGGTGCCACGTGGCATTTTTACTGTTCCGTCACCGTCGGTCAACCTCCGGACCACCGGTCAACGGTGGTCAACGGCGGCGGTCAACGACGGTCAACGGTGGCGGACCACCGCCGGACCACCGGTCAACGGCGGCGGTCAACGACGGTCAACGGTGGCGGACCACCGTTGACCACCGCCGGACTACCGCCGGACCACCGGTCAACCACCGGTCAACGGTGGTTGACGGTAAGTCAACTGGTGGGCCGGGTCGGGTATTGGGCCGGGTCAGGTCGGGTCGTGGGCCGGGTCTGGTCGGGTCCGGGTCGTGAGGGGGATAATTTGTCACACATTTTTGGCCTGCATTTTATTTCTTTTGGGCTGAGTTATAATCTTTAGAACTGGGCCAGCAGGTGTATGGTGTTGGGCTTGAATAATACTTGAGCAATTAGTAAGTATGTGTCGGTCCGACCCATATAAATGGTATCGGGTCGACCCAATAAAAGATGAAGGCACCGTCGAACTCGATTTCTCGTGCTCTCTTTATTCCCGTGCTCGGTTTCGTCCATTTTTCTCTTTATTTTGTCCTTTTTTTGATATTCGTACCTGCACATACACAAACACAAAAACAAGCATATATTTGCCATTTTAATTATGTTTTTGGTCTTTTGGGTTCGTTTTTCATGGTAAAAGATATGTATAAAATAGCGAATACCAAATTCCCCCATACTAAAGTATTGCCGTGTCCTCACGCAATGTTATGAAGTAAACACTTACAAAACCAAGAATCTCGATCCCCCTCGACTAATAACCTTGAAAAGTAGCTAAGTATTCATCGAGGGAAATTTAAGAATCAAAAGTTTGAATAAGCCCCATTTTTACCGTTAAATCAACCACCACTATTATTTTTGTATTTTTCCACTATCTACTTATTATTCAACTAACTAACATGATTGACTTCCGTTATTGGGATCATAGAACAAGATGCACTTTAATCCTAAAATGCCCCAAAAAAGGATAAATTCATCGTTCCCGACTTTTCACTTATTCCAAACCAAGCTTAAAACAAAATCACCGTTAAGTACAAGTATAGATGCTAACACTACTCATATTTGCAATTTGTAAACTTTTCACTCCCGACAATTATTATATTTAGGCGAATGTGCTATTTCGAATTTCAACCATGGATCAACGGTTTTTTATGCAAAATCCTATGCTTCACGTTCCACCCGAGAATATTGAGTTTGAAGGCGAGATCATCCCATGTAGCGACTTTCGTCTCGGCACATCCCAACCTCATCGGCTAAGTGACCGGGCTTTTGACACCTCACGGAGACTAGTATCGGGACTCACGGACCTTCGTTTTCAAAATCTCTTAGGTTTTCCGTTAACACATATCTTATTCAATGTAATCATAAAATAGTCTTAGCTCAAAAGCATATTTAAATTTAAGAAAAAAGAAGATTTTCCATTAAACAATATAAACTTAAGCAACATTATTAAACATCGGTCCTTTAGAAGGCTGCAACATCGGCCACGCCTCTGACAAGATGCAGCAAACATATTTTGACCTTGGATTTTTTTTTATATTTTTTTATATATATTTTTTATTATTTTTTTTTGTTGTAATCATAATATATTAACAGTGCCTTTTATCTCGAAGCCACATCGATAACGAGTCGACAAGAGGTTATTCTACTTATTATGACACCGGCCCTCGCCTTATATGAAGACTTCAACATCGGTCACGCCTTCGACAAGATGAAGTAATCTGGCGAAGATATTTATTCTACATATTATTTTCTTTATTTATTAATTGCGAAGAGAAATTTTCGTTTTTAGAAAATTTAATTATAAATTTAAACTAAGACTAAAAATATTGATACATTTCAATTTCAAAAATTGTTGATTTAAGTCTAATTTTCAAAAGTAGCACGTATTATTAGTCCGGTTAAGAGCTTATGGGAGAAAAAGCGACAAATTACACTTATGAGCTCTTAAGATTTCCAAATAATCCTTGTTTATCATCCCACTTATAATTAACACTATCATTTTTCGTTCTTCGCGAATATTCGCGAACGCTTAGTCTAAAAGTTAAGGAAACATGCTTTTAGAGCTCAACACGCTCGATCGAGTCAAAATTTACTCTTATTCTACCCAGCAGGAAAGTCAAAATTGTGACAAACACTTATTTTATTTTTGAAATTTTTTTAAATTTTTTCATTTTTTTTTGAAAATTTGGTGGTAAAAACGGGATTACGTGAGAAACAACGGCTACAGGCACAATCAAATCGAAGATCCCCCCATACTAGAATGAAACATTGTCCTCAATGTTTTACGAAGGGTTTTTACGTAAATCCTAAGCCGTTAATGAATTATGCTTAAAGATAAACGTTAGTCGATAAGATTAGGATATCGGGATTCCCAAATGAAGCTGAGGATTGTGAAGCTCTTGTGATCGAAGGACAAATACCGTGAGCACAAGAGGCTTCAAAATCCGGGCAATCCTGGACAATAAACCACAAAACACAAAACACGAGATAATGGCAGAGGCGAGCCTCCTCACAACACAAAACACATATAAGCAAAATAGAAAGAAGATAGAATGGATAAGCATGGGGTGCCTCCCACGAAGCGCCTTGTTTTTGTTAACCGAGTCACAAGCTCGACTCGACCCCGAATTCATTGGTCCATGGGGGAGCAAGTGGAAGATAAAATCTCCATCGTACTTTCATTCAAGTGGTTTGGATAAACATTGAATTTTATGAAAGTTCCATTCCGATGAGATACACCCGGCATAAAAGACTGATAATCGGATGATGCCGGGTTGTCAAAAAATGTGTTATCTTCATTCCCACAAGAGAGAGATATGGAGGTAGCAACTGGATACGTGAGAAATGGAAGAAAGATCCATAAAATTAGCGAAGAGAGGTTCACTTAAAAGTATGAAATCCGTATCCAGGGTGGGATGGGTGGATAAACATTAGGCACATGAACTCTGGGTTCTCTTGTGGAAAAATATCATTCACCACATCCATAATAAGATTGCCCAGCTCGGGCTCAATCTTAAAGCAGAAATGATCATACTCCGGTGGGGATATGATGTGAGCGAGTTCACCGGCGAACTCCTCATGATAAAAATCACTCCTATCGGCAGGAGGAAAAGGGATTGATCAAAGATTTTCAAAGATGAACGTAATCATTATTGAGAAAAATCAGCATGAGTAGTGGTACTTGTCCTACTCTTTTCTTCAATATGATCGTCATCAGAATAGAAAGCTTCATAATCTGGAAGAGAATAATCAGAATGAGTAGTGGGACTGCCACTACTAATCTCTTCCAAATCAAAGCAGAAAGTTTCAGGTTCGGGTGAAGAACTATCAAAGGTGTTAGTCTCTCAGAAAGGTTAGGAGATGTGGGAGGAAGACTTGGTACATAACATCGGATGATGGAGGGTTATCTTTTAATGCTTCGATGTTAGCAATATGAAGATTGGACATTCACATTTTGTTTCACGGAAGGATATCGTCTTTGATTGTTAAAAGAATGTCATCATCAATCCTTCCAACTTCCGGATCAACAATCTCCACCACCTCTAAGCTGACGATCTCAACATCGGGAGGTGATGCATCGACATAATCGATGTTCTCATAAGAATCGTCATCACTCGAAGTAGAATCATCGTTGGAATCGATGATAGTCTCAGAATGTTCTTTGAAAGCTTCAAGAGAGGTAGGATTGTTACAAAGAGGCACATCACACACACTGTCGGGAATACCCTCGGGCTCACTTGGGATTGGGATAAGGTTCTCAACACTAGACTTTATTACTAGTCAATTCTCGTTGCCGGGATGGTGTCAAGATGCTCGTTTTTTTCCCCCATACTTAGAGAGTTAACGGGCTCCTTGGTTGGTAAGACGGGTGTGATTGCAATGGTATAGTCATCGTCATCATCATAGCAAATGGGAATCTTCCAATATCGATCTTTGGCCGCTTGCTCTTCCGCAATTCGCTTTTCTTCTTCCTTCTTTTGTATAACTTGACCAACCAAATCACGTAAGGTTGTCATTTGTTCCATAAGCTTATTTTGAGAATTTAGAAGGTCATTTTGAGAATTGAAGATTGGATGATTGACGGTATATTGCGGGGGTTGAAATGGGTCAAAACCAAAAGAATTATAATCATAGCAAGAATTTTGCTCATGATAATAGTCTTCATTCATTGGTTGACATTGGTAAGTTTCATGAGGTCCCCCGCCAATTTCACAACAAAGATATGTTGTGGAAAACTCGGTGAAGTTTGGTGGAAAATAATCAAAGTGTGATTGAAAAATGGGTCCTGGAATTGTAGAAAACGGGACTTGAAAGTGGACAATCGTAACCGTAATGAGAATCGTTCCCACATAACTCACAAGAGTATGGTACGTATTGGGGTTGTGGAGGATGGTTTGCAACACTTGGAGAATCGTTAGAAGAGTACGGAGTTGAAAAATAGCTTGGTGTTCCATTTCCAATCAGTAACAATAAAAAAAAAAAAAAAAAAAACAAAATAAAAAAAAAAAAAACCAACTCCTGTATATCATTACAACCACATTTTTGCAAGTACCAAGAAGACATGGTTGTTGTAAAACTTTGTAAGTTTTGTAGGGGTCATCAATGGTAGGATTTTTGGCATGGTTCGGTTTAGAGATAATCGGAAACTCTCGGATGGGCAATTATAAACGTAATGAGCACTTTCCCACAAGACTTTCAAGGCTTGTCGACAAGAAAGTTTCCCATCTAACGTATCACCGCACTCGTGAAAACCAATGGTCAATGTGTGGAGGACTGGTGAGGTTTTAACGGGGTCTGTTTACCAACGAATGCTCTTGAGGGCATTAACAAACGTTGGTATTGTCACTCGGTGAATTGGTAGTGTCGTGGAAGTCCTTGAAGGACTTCCTGAATGTCTTTTGTAGATTATGAGCACATCCGTGACATTGAAGCCTGTTTTGGGTAGCCTCATTCGAGACAAAAATTTTTCAATGTAAAGGATAATCGTTAGAAACGAGTAGGGTTATTGGAACAAGAATGTTGTCCTCAAGACTCCCTTTCGAACAACCACTGTTTGGAGGTGTACGACTTCCACAAGTACGAGTCCACAAGACGAGCATTCTTTAATCGCGTAACGATAGTCGAATGACGCCATAAGAATTAAACAATTAAGAGGGTTAAGAAAAGAATTAAATGGATAAGAAGAAAAAGAAGATTATTTTTGGTTTTTCGAGTTTTTTAAGCAACATATTTTATTAACGGACAAAATGAGATAAGACAACTTAAACCAATAATCAACTCGTTTCATGGTAGCTCTCTAAAAGAAAAACGCACAAAGGAGCGGAGGAGCGGGAAAGCGCGAAGCTATTAAAAACCTTCTCCTTTCGGGTCGTAGTTCCTCGGAACAACCCTCCTTATACCCCTCTTATAGTTTATTTATCAATTAAAGGTGAGCCGTACTTCACAAGTGACACAAAGACAAGTTTTAAATCTTTTGTTCGGGAACTTATTATGATAATGCTTCAGTTGAGAGCATTATATTGATAATGATTTTTATTTATTATTTTGGACAATGTTTTTATATTTTTGGTTTTTTCTTGTTTTTATTTATCTTATACTAATACTAATAAAAGAAAATGAAAAATATTTTTGTGTTTTATATTTTTATAAATAAAAGAAAATATTCACAAACGGGAAAATTAACTTCACGAGGGAAGGGTCTTCAAACACGACAAACTTCAACTCAATATTCGTTTCACGGCCTCCCCGGCAACGGCGCCAAAAATGATGATCGTAAATTAGACCCTTACTATATATATAAATATAAATAATTATATAAATATAATAATTAGAATAAAAAATATCAATCAAATGTAGTAAACCGGGAAGCACGCGATTCCCGGGTCGTTCTTCCCGACGAGGCGTGAATTTGAAAATCGAGTCGAGGTTTGAACAATGCTTGAATGATCAAAGATTTGATTTGGTTATCTATTTATACAAATAAAATGCAAACACAAGTAAAATGAACCCTAAAACGAAAGTAATTTAGGCTAAAACCTAAAACGGGGACGTAAAAACGCGACTTAAAAACCTAATTATTAAAATTTTAATCCTAAATTGATTTTTTCACTTTTAATGGACTTAAATTGACTAAAAAGTAAGTTTAAAGAAAACTAGAATGAAAACGGAGCTAAATTGAGCTAGAAAACACGATAAACGAGAACGAGAACGAATCCCGTTCTTTAAAAAATGAAATTTTGCAAAAATAACCCTACAAAAGTTTTTCTATTTTTCCTAGATGCAAAATGATAAAATAAAATTTTCTAAAAAAGAAAAATATTTTTTTGATTTTTATTTAATTTATTATAATTAAAAAACAGTTTAAAAGAAAATAAATTATAAAAAATACTAAACGATTTTATAAAAATCTAAAAAAAGGTGAAAAATAGCTTAAACAAAGGCTTACCTAAGAAAAATAAGCTGGGGTTGCCAGCTTATTGGAATAAGCAGTTAAAAATCAAAAATGGCTTATAAGCTTAATGGGCCAAGAAGCCCTTAAGGAATTAATGTTGCAAACTCATACCAGATGAGCTATTGAAGCACAATGGTATGAGTTTGTGTGTGGGGGGCATTGGAAAGGGGGAGGTCGCAGGTCCAAGTCCTGGCCTCACCCTTTTTTTGAACACATTTTTTTAAATCTTTTTGCATACACTTAAAAAGGACATGTAAATAAGCATTTTTAATAAAGGCAACTTTTTACGAAAACTTAAAATAAGCCAGGAAATAAGCAAAGAAAACAGCAGGTTGCATTTTTTTTTACCCTAAGACTAAAATAAGCTAAACTGTTTTACTAATTTAGGACAAATAAGCACTATCCAGGTGCTTAAGATTCACACTGATGATAATGTGGCTGATCTTTTAACCAAAGCTTTTGATGTTACCAGGTTTAATTTCTTAATTGTTTCCATTGGAATGCTCAACCTATAGCTACATTAGTTGAGGGGAGGTTAATGTGAATAGTTAACAGTTCTTAACTTCTATTCATGGGTTATACATAAATATGGATCCTCATGAATTCCTCATATGTCATGCTAGTCTTTTCAGTGCTTGTGATGAATGAGAGCATGTATGTGGTTAAAATTGATTATAGAATGACAAAGTTAAAACTGTTGAGGCAAAAAGTTAATACTATTAGTCTAATATTAGTATTGCTGAGCCAATATTAGTACTGTCAGTATAACTTAATACTGTTGGGAAAAGGACAACCAAATAAAAGACCACTAAGATATCTTAGTCTAGTGGATCTACTAATCTTGTACCAGATGAGACTGTCTATAAGGAGTTGGGTGATAGAATGGAAAGGGTTGCCACTACTGCTTCTAGCCTTAAGGCAGAGCAGGACAGTGGTAACATAAACTAAGACCCAATCCATGGCAACACTTAATGGGTCAAATCCTTAGGGAACTGATTCAGGTAGTGGTCCCATGTGCCAAGAAACCACATTAGGGATGTAGATGCTCAAACTTGGTTTAAGGCTACATTTAACAGTCCAATGAGCCACCTCTCTCACATATTAACACACATGGAAAGTGGGAGGACCAGTATGCAACAAAAGAATATGATTGGCATCTTGATACAAATTGTCTGATAATTAAGAGATTTTGGTGAGCATAAAAGAAAAGAGTGAAGTTGTGAGCAAAAACATAAAAAAAAAAAAAAAAAATAAAAAAAAAAAAAAACAAAAAAAAAAAAAAGAAAAAAAAAAAAAAAAAGAGAGATATTGTGTTACAAATAGACAGAAGTGGAATTGGATGAGCAAAATGAATTAAAGAATTATGATTTAAAAACAAAAGAGAGATTATGAGAATCAACCATTGGACCAAGATAGGAGTTGATACTGCTTGGCATAAACTTAATACTGCCAGTATTAAGTTGGTACTGCTAGGCATATCTTACTACTGCTGGGCAAAATTAATACTCAAGGCTAAGTTAGTACTCGCTAGGCCAAAATAAGTTACTAGCTGGTGACCGTAGTACTGTTCAAGGCATAACGGAAATTCCTTATTTTAGAATCATCCCGAGCGGGAAGCCACTTGGGAGACCGAGGAGTCTATACGGACTTCTTATCCTCATTTTCTTCCATGATCTGGTATGTCCTTTTCAGCTGTATCATGTTTCTAATTCGAGGACGAATTATTCTTTTAAGAGGGGAAGAAGTTGTAAAACCCTAAAATCAGAACAAGTGCAAAATTACCAAAATGCCCCTAATGTCAGAAAATCTAATAAAAGCATGAATAAAATTCAATCAAGTGTTATAAATTATAAAGTACATCATGTGACAAGTATAAAATTTATATAAGATTAAAATATCTTATATTATGCAAGAAAAATAATTATTTCTTATATTTATGCATTTTGCCGAAATTATTATAAGTTAATTACTTATATTATACAATTAAAATATAAAATAAAATAGGGAAATTATAAAATATTTTTAGGCAAAATTAAATCTGATTTTATCCCTTAGAAATACCCAAAATCTCGGCATTTTATGTTGTATATCTTTTTATATACAATTTTCATTTGTAAATATCTTAAAAACCATTTCCAAAACCCTAAACAATTAAAGTGGCGGCTCCATAATTTTTTCAAGGCAAGGAACGATTTTTCTAGGGTTCTTGGGAGTACAAGGGAGCTAAGAAAATTATTGGTTCATTGGTTTGAAGCTTGATTCGATTTATGGTGTTCTTTTGAATTCGAAATACCTAGCCGAACTCAATAATTCATAAAATCATCCATAATTATTCAAGGTATTTTTATAACTCATTTTACATTATATAGATCTGATATGTTCATGAGAAAAATTACCATGCACGTTATTTTGATTTATTAAGCTTAAACATGATCTAAACCCTAAATAATTGCAAGAATTGTATTCGGCTCTAAATAAATTTATACTTTCGATTTTATAATTTTTATGACTTGTATATATCATGTATGAACCAGATAAATTGTTAGAAAAATTGTATAAAAGATTTAGATAATTATTGTGGAATTTCTAATTCTTGCCGATTTTGAATTATGAAAGAAATGAAGAAATAAATTGGAAAACGAATTAGGGTTAGGGTTTTTATATTTTTCCCAGGTCCAATGTATGCTAATGAATGTATAAAAATTATGAAGTTATTGGGGGAAATTTTAATTAGGGTTTTGTGCATTTATTGGTTACCTGATTTGTGTTTTAAAAGTATAAGGGGGTGTTTTGTAATTTTTGAAACTTTGGGGGCTGATTATGGCATGTTAATATAATGTATAGATTCTGTGAAAAATAAGTAGAAGGGTATAAATTGTCATTTGATAATTGTTATGGGTTAAACATGATTAATTATATATAATATATATATAATTCGAATTGTATTTAAAACTGAGGGACTAAAAGTGTAAATTATGAAAAGTACAAGGTATGATCAGTAATTAAAGTATTAAGTATGAAAATACCATATTTGATATTATAAGGGCTTGTTTTGCAAAAATGGATAATTAAAGATCATGTTTAATTAAATTAATAACTAAAAGGACTAATTACGTAAATTATGTAAGATCAAGGATTTGGATTGTAAATACAGAAATAGAAACCTGCTAATTATAGAAACATGCTATTTATGGAAACTTACTATTTATAGAAACCTGCTATTTATAGAAACCTGCTATTTATAGAAACCTGCTATTTATAGAAACCTGCTATTTTTAGAAAGTCTATTTTTGG
Organism: Tanacetum coccineum; assembly: GCA_026074375.1. Taxonomy (NCBI): domain Eukaryota; kingdom Viridiplantae; phylum Streptophyta; class Magnoliopsida; order Asterales; family Asteraceae; genus Tanacetum; species Tanacetum coccineum. The sequence continues at coordinate 66,883 of BQNB010001408.1, read as the reverse complement.
GAAGTTTAATTATGGAACTTATTAAATCAGGAAAGTTATCATTTATGGGAAGTTAATTAAGGAAAGTCTATTTTTGGAAACTTACTATAATTAGAAGCTGCTATTTTTGGAAAGTACCCAATATAACAAGAATACTAATCATGAAATATATTAATCATGGAATATGTTAATCATGGAACGTACTAATCAAGGAATCATGCTAATTATAGAAAGTTACTAAAAATAGAAAGTTGCTAAAAATAGAAAGTTGCTAAAAATGGAAAGTAACCTTAATCATGAACAAGTAACTTATATATGCCCTTTAACATGTAGATCGCATTAAGAGAGAGTAGGCTTCCATCTTCTTATCCATCTCTTTTCGTTTCTGTGGACATAAGGTATGGATATTCGGTCCTTTCAGTAAGGACCCTCTTTCTTTTATGATTCATCCAGAAACTGCTATGCTTCACACATTTTTATGTCTTTTGACCATGATCTTTACATGTTTTGATTTCATGACTTATCCTATTGCCCGAGCTATATATACGCATGACCATGGTTTACCTGTATTACCACCTAGTCATGGAGGTACCATGACCGTGACACATGAGGCACCTGTGTCACGACTCTTTCGCGTTGAGAGTGATTTCACGCGGCGTCCCTTTTCATGTTACCAGATTATATTTCATGTTGGCCATTATTATTCAGGGGCGTATGGGTGCATCCTAGTTTACATGTTTACACGTTCATGTGATTGGTTGGTGTTGCTCTACATCAATCACATTTGGAGCTGATCCCTCCACCCATATTATTATAAGAGGTCACCCCTCTATTACATGTTGAGGCAGCCCCTCTATTATATGCATGTATTCACGACATTAGTATTATGACATGTATGATTATATGAGCTCGTGGGCATTCCTTATTATCTATGTTTATACTATCCATGATTATCCTTGACATCTTTGACTTCACGTTACCATGTATTACATGTTTATTTCCTATTCCTTTATGACGTATGTCTCCAGGTTTCCTCATGACTTCATGAATTTTCCGCTGCTTTATATTTATTATCCAGGATTCATACTTATTACTTACATTGTTATTATATCCGTTCACTGAGCGTTATGCTCAGCCGTATTTCTTTCTCTTTCTTATACGGCAGGTATCTAGAGGGAGATTGGGCTTGAGAGAGTGTGTGCTTAGGAAGTGACCATTTAGCTTCCTTTCTCTTTTATCGCAGACACTTTGATGTGCTATACTATCTTGGACACATGTTTTAGTCCTTTAGACTTCTTTTACGTTATTCATGTTGATCTCATAATCGGGAGCCGATGTTTGATTCCGGCTTTCCACTTTGTTCTATGTTATCATTTATGACTTTATGCCTTTATTATGCTTTGATATGACACCATGATTATGACGTTTCGGCCTACTCTCCAGAGCGGGTTTGGGTCGTTACACTCATCAAGTTGTATTTGGAGACCAAAGAGGTACTATGCGAGTACTTTCTCCAAAAATAATGGTGGATCAAGATCTAGACATTATTATATTTGAAAAGATCCACTAGGCAGACCCAAGTCAGCAATGGCTTAGGTCCCTAAGAGAAACTAAATTTCTCTTCTTTCATGTGCAAGATGATCCACAAAGAGCTTTGAAGAACAAAGGTATAGTTGATAGTGGATGAACCCGACACATGACTGGCAACAAAGGCTACCTGGTTGACTATCAAGATTTTAATGGAGGACCAGTTGCTTTTGGAGGTAGCAAAGGCCAGATCATTGGCAAAGGTAAAATAAGAACAGGAAAGTTATATTTTGATGATGTATGCTTTGTGAAAGAACTACAACAGTTCAATCTCTTTTCTGTCTCACAAATGTGTGACAAGAAAACAAGGTTCTCTTTACTGACTCTGAATGTCTTGTGTTGTTATGTTTTTACGTTTACCTGATGAAATCAAGTATTGCTTAGAGTCCAAGACAACTTAATACTGTACACCTTCAATTTAGAGAACTTTATTCCTTCTGAAGGGTTAACTTGTTTGATTGTAAAGGCTATAACTGATGAATCTAACAAATGGCACAGGAGGCTTGGTCATGTTAACTTTAAAAACTTAAACAAACTTGTGAAGGGAAACCTTGTGAGAGGTTTACCTTCCAAGATTTTTCAAAATGACCACACTTGTGTTGCTTGTCAAAAGGGAAAGCAACACAAGGCCTCCTGCAAGGCCAAACAAGTGAGCTTAATCAGCCAACCCTTACAGCTATTGCATATGGACTTATTTGGACCCACATCTGTAAGGAGCATAAATCATAATACATATTGCCTAGTAATCACTGATGATTTTAGCCGGTTTAGTTGGGTATTCTTTAAAGAACTAGGATGATATCGAGTGGAATCCTTAAAGGACTCTTATAGACAAATTAGAAAAACTAATTAAACAAAAGGTTAATAATCCAATTAGTGTTGATAATGAGGAACTGAATTCAAGAATGGGAAATGATTGAGATTCTTTGGGTTATATTGGGATTATTGTGGGCATATAGTAATGACAGAACTCCACAGCAAAATGGTGAGTTGCTGGTAAGGAAAACCAGGGTCCCTTATTAGTGGCTGCTAGAAACTTGTGTTAGCGATTAATTTTTACCTATACACTTTTTGGGCTGAAGCAGTTGCTACTGCTTGCTATGTTCTTTCTATAGGGTTAATAGTGGAACACCAAACTCAAAAAAATAAGGGACACATTTTGAGCTTATATTAGTAAATAACCTTTCATATGTTATATAAGAACCTTTTGGGTGCCCATGTATAACCATAGATCGTGAACACCATTGCCAACTCTGGCATATTCCTGAGGAAAAGAGATGTATGATCGGTTTTCTTAGTTGGGTATTCCATCAATTGCAATGATTTTAGGGTTATAAAAATTAGCACACATAAGTAGAAGAAAAAACCTGCATTGTTAAATTTCTTTCAGAATAAACCTAATGTTGCAGGAAAAGGACCTACATGGCTGTTTGATCTTGATTACTTAACTGATTCTATGAATTATCAGCCCGTAACTATAGATAATAGAGCTAACAAAACTATAGGTCCAGAAGAAGCTAACCCTGAATGTAGGTACACACGATCAATTTGTTGTAGGGATTTTCTGAATTGAATGATTGATCTGATCAAGAGAATTGGTTACTACATTTATGGTCCTTATATACTTAAACTAAAAAGGGACTCAGAGTGATTTGTCTGAGTGAAAAGACATTAATGATGCTGGTTGAAAGCCAATTAAGGATGCCAAAAGAGCATGTAGATCAAGTCTTTTTGGATGAGCTTGAGCAACTCCAAAGACAAGAAAAGGAAGCAAATGATGCAGCTGAAACTCTAAGGAAGGAGTTTGCTAGAAGTACAGAGGATTTGCTTCTTCAAGCAGGAGTTGCTAAAACACTCAATGTATACTATACTGTTTAGTACTGATTAGAACCAGCAGTTAGTTCATGTTATTAGTCCATCAGTTTGTACTGATAGCCCATGAGTTTGTTACTGATGAATCACATCATGATCAAGATGATTCCCAAATACCTGCTCTTGAGGACATGTATGATAGTCCTAGCAGTGGGATTTTTACCAAGGCATCCTATGATGATGAGGGTGCAGTGCCTGACTTCACAAATTTGAAATCCGTTGTGAATGTTAGTCCTATTCCCACATCAAGGATTCACACCATTCATCCAACAACTCAAATACTTGGTGATCCAACTTTAGCAGTTCAAACAAGGAGCAAAAGTGTAGAAGAGTTCTGGATCTCATTGGCCTTTGTCAGTTACTTTCAATGAATAGGAGAAATAATCACAAGGATTTCCAGCACTGCCTGTTTGCCTGCTTTCTATCTCAAGTTGAACCCAAAAAGATATCGAATGCACTAGAAGATGAAAGTTGGGTAGATGCAATGCAAGAAGAACTGCTGCAGTTCAAGATTAAGAAGGTATGGATTCTTGTAGATTTTCCTAAAGGGAAGAAGACAATTGGACTAAAATGGGTCTACAGGAACAAAAAGGATAAAAGAGGTGTAGTGGTCCGAAATAAGGCAAGATTAGTTGCACAGGGTCATAGGCAAGAGGAAGGCATAGACTATGATGAGGTTTTTGCTCCTGTAGCAAGGATTGAAGCTATTAGGATATTTTTAGCCTTTGCCTCTTATATAGGGTTCATAGTCTATCAAATGGATGTAAAAAGTGCCTTTCTGTATGGAACAATTGATGAGGAGGTTTATGTATCTCAACCTCCTGGCTTTATAGATCCTATGTACCCCAAGAAAGTTTACAAAGTTGTGAAAGCTTTGTATGGTCTACATCAAGCTCCTAGAGCTTGGTATGCAACTTTATCCAATTTCTTGTTGAAGAATGGATATAGAAGAGGAGCTATAGACAAGACTTTGTTCATAAAGAAAGACAAGAAGGATATCATCCTGGTGCAAGTATATGTGGATGATATTATCTTTGGATCAACAAAGAAGTCTTGGTGTGATGAGTTTAAAGCATTAATGAAGAGCAAGTTTCAGATGAGCTCAATGGGAGAACTTACCTTCTTTCTCAGGATTAAATGTCAAAACAAATAAAAAAAAAAAAAGGAAAGATGTATTTTTTAGTCAAGACAAGTATGTTGCTAAAATCTTGAAGAAATTTGATTTTATGAATGTTAAGACTGCTAGTACTCTAATTGAAACTCAGAGGCCTTAGACTAAGATGCAGAAGCTACTGATGTAGATGTACTTTGTATTGATCCTTGATTGGCTCTTTTAATGTACTTAACTGCCTTCAAGGCCAGACATTGTTTAATGTTACTCAATTGTTCAAGATTTCAAGTAACACCAAAGACCTCCCATCTCAATGCTGTCAAGAGGATATTTAGGTACCTCAAAGGCAAATCCAACCTAGGCCTTTGGTATCCTAGAGTCTCACCTTTTGATTTGGAAGCCTATTCAGATAGTGATTATGCTGGTGCCAATCTTTACAGGAAATCCACAACAGGAGGTTGTCAATTTCTTGGTAGGAGACTTATATCCTGGCAGTGCAAGAAGCAGACAATTGTGGCTACTTCCACTATAGAGGCAAAGTATGTTGCTGCTGCTAGCTGCTGTGGACAAGTTTTGTGGATTCAAAATCAAATGCTAAACTATGGGTTTAACTTTATGAACACAAAGATCCACATTGACAATGAAAGCACAATTTGCATAGTGAAGAATCCAGTGTTTCACTCAAAAACTAAGCATATTGAAATCAGGCATCATTTCATAAGGGATGCTTTTGAGAAAAAGCTTATTCAAGTCCTCAAGATACATACTGATAACAATGTGGTTGATCTACTGACAAAGGCATTTGATGCTGGCAGGTTCTAGTTCTTAATTGTCTCTATTGGAATGATAAATCCATAAGCTGCATTCGTTAAGGGGAGGCAAAATGATGAGTTGAATAGCTTGCCAGGGTTTTAGAGAGTTCGTGTAAAGAGACTTGAATGGTACTAAAGAATTCTTGTTGCCAAACATATTCATTCTTTGGTTGACAAAAGTTAGTACCGTCAATACAAAGTTAGTACCGCTGGGCAAAGATAGTACCGCTAAAGAGCCGTTAGAGAAAATATCGCCAAAGGTCTAAAGTGTAAATTGTGACGGTTTCTTCGTTCTTAGGTTTGCTAAACCTATATAAACCCATCTCAATTGCACACTTATGTCATATAATATCTCTGTATCGCTCTCAACTTACAAGCCCTAATCTTTTATCACCGATGAATATTTAATCCATCATAATGACTGCTCTAGAATCTTGCCCTAAGCACAATATGATCGCATACTTGGAAAAGACAGAAGGGAATGCTGAGTTTCATGAAGTGATTGATTTTCTCAAGCGAAGCTCCATCTACTATGCTCTCACTGTAAGTCCAATCATCTCAACTACTTTTATTGAACAGTTTTGGATGACTACAACATCCAAAATCATCAATAATGTTAGATACATTAATGCCAAAGTAGCTGGCAAGCCTATCACTATCTCAAAAGCATCAATCAGAAGTTCTCTTCTTTTTAATGATGCTGATGGGATAGATTCTTTACCTAATCAGGCTATATTTGATGCTATCTAGCAGATGGGCTATGAGGGGGATTTAACTGTCTTAACATTTAACAAAGCCCTGTTTTCACCTCAATGGAGATTTTTCTTTCACACAATGAACCACTCCTTAAGTTCTAAAAGTACTTCATGGGATCAAATTCCCACTAACATTGCAACTGCAGTCATTTGTCTTTTAACCAATCAGACATATAACTTTTCAAAATTAATATTTGATGGAATGTTAAGACACATAGATGCAAAGAAAAAGTTTGTGATGTATCCCAGATTCATCTCAATCTTTTTAGGTACACAACTTAAGGATGTACCATGCTGCATTAGAACCACTTCCCGTGTCCCTTCCACACTATCTAAAGTTCTCTTTACTGGTCAAAAAGGGCAAACATTACTCAGGGAAGGTTTACAACCATTGTTTCCATCTATGTTGGTACATACAATCAGAGAATAAGGGAGAAGGTTTTCAGAAGAGACCTCATCAGCACTACAACCCAAACCTATTCTCCTCCTCATACAAGTGAAGCTACTCTATTACTACTTTCGAGCTCTTGGCACATGTATAAGCAAGCTTACTGTAATTTGCAGGGTGTGCCAATCATGCTTTGCTTATCTCTCTCTATGCTGTTTTATAACATACTGAAGATAAGTTGTCCTGTCTGTCATCGTTCTCTGTGGCTGTTGCTTAGCAGGCCTATTTTTTCCGAGCATTTTAACGTTTACTGCTTCTGTGCTGATGTGCTTAAAAGTTTCTCTTCTAAGTTGACCGCTATGACCTGCTTTATATTGCTGCTTCGGCTGCTCCCAGCTAAGCCACAACTTGACCTATCACCTTAACAACACACCATCGTCCTTCTCTACCAAACTGCAAACCTACCATGTTGCCTATAACTGACCCTACTTCCACTCCCATCCCTATCACCTCCTATTCCTGATCCTGATTCCATCCCACAAGGTGATGTTGGGAATACTGGAGTTCAGTCCTCCAATGATAGATCCTTCTCAGGGAGTGAGGATGGACTGACTCTCCAGAGTCTACATGATCTTTGTATGTCTTTATGTAAACAGGTCACAAATCAAGCCAAAGAGATTAAACACTTAAAGGCTTAGATCAAGAAGCTCAAGAAGAGAGCCAGACCTGTTATCAATCACCACAAGGCATGGATAAGGGCTACAAGGATGAAAAAGAGGGGAAGAGTATTCAAACAGGGGAGGAAGGTTGTCAAATCTTCAAAAGGAGAACCATCTGCATACAAAGATCCAGCCTTTAAGGATTTTAAGGATGATTTTGAGGATCTTTTGGATGATGCTATAGACTATCAAAGAACTAAAGAGGTTAAAGGTGAGGATAGTACTGCTCTACATCAAGGTACTGAGAAAGAAAAAGTTAGTACTGACACTAAAAAAGTTAGTACTGACAGAGCAAGAGAAGGTACTGACACCCAAAAAGTTAGTACTGACACTCAAAAGGTTAGTACTGACAGAGCAAAAGAAGGTACCGACACCCAAAAAGTTAGTACTGACAGTACTAAACTTAGTACCGACAAGGTCGAAGAAGGTACTGATGAGCCAGGGGATGTACAAACACCTACTCCAACAACTCCAACATCTACAACTGCAACATTTAGAGATGATGAGACTATTTCTAAAGTCCTTCTCAACATGAGTCAAGTCAGAGCAGTTTCAAGAGAAAAAGAGAAAGGAGTTGAACTGAGGGATGTTGAAGATACTGAAAGGCCAAGGCCTACTTCAACTAGATCCATCTTGAACTTGAAGCCTCTTCCAAAGATAGATCCCAAAGATAAAAGGAAAAAGAGGATTGAAGAAGATGATGAATCTGGCACTGAATCAGATGAGATCACCACAGCTGAAAAGAAGTTTAAACAACTCACTGCTAATGAAGAGCTTGCAAGGAAAATACAAGAGGATTGGGAGGAAGAGGAAGAAAATAAAAGATTAGCTAATGAAGAAGCTAAGAATGCTGCTCTTATACATGATTTTGATGATATCAATGCAAGGATTGAGGTTGATGGACTTCTAGCTTTAAGGCTACAAGAAGAAGAGAGAGAGCAGTTCACTATAGAAGAGAGAGCAAAGTTCCTTCATGATACCATTGAAGCTCAAAGGAAGTTTCTGGCTCAATAAAGAGCTATTGCAATAAGAAACAAACCTCCTACAAAGACTTAGTTAAGGAACCAGATGATGACATACCTGAAACATGTTAGAAACAAGAAACATTCAGACTTAAAGAATAAAACCTTTGAAGGAATACAAGCTTTATATGAGAAAGTAAAAAGGTACAATGATAAGTTTCTTGCTGCTGGCTCCACTAAAGATGAAAGAAAGGAGATAAAAGATAAAGCAAAAGACCCTGAACAGAAGACATATAAGAGAAGGGTTGCTAAAGAGCAAAAGGGTGAAGACAAAGTGAAGGTACCTACTAAGGTTGATGTGACAGAGCAGGGTACTAAGAAAAGGAAGGGTGGTCATATCAAGATGATTGTTAAGAAAAGATCAAGACCACATCAAGTTGATGAAGATGATGATGAGATAAAGCTAAGTCTGGTAATTGTTCTTGATGAAGATAAAGAAATTGATTATGAGATACTTAACATGAAATACCCTATAATTGAGTGGAAATCTAAGTTTATTACAACTAAACCACAGTATGATGAATCTAAAGGAGTAGAAGAAGTAAACTTGAATGTGGTGACAAGAAGTAATGGACAAAGAAGACACTTCGGCACTTTGATGAGGGTACTTTCAGTATTTGATAGAGAAGATCTAAATGCTATATATCACCTTGTGATGAACACATATTTAAATGACATTCTTGAAGGATTTGATAGGATACTTTGGGGAGACCTAATGATTATGTTCAATCCAAGTGATACAGATGAATTTTGGAATGCTCAACAAGACTAGAAGATAGTTTGTTGGAAGCTACATCATTCTTCAGGGGTACATACTTTGATGACTAAAACAGGATTGGTCATTCACATGCTTGTAGAGAACAAGTATCCATTGAAGAAAGAAGTACTCTTACAAATGCTAAAGCTCAAGTTAGAATCTGAGGAGGACAATACCATGGCTTTGGAATTGATAAGGTTTGTCAAGAAGCAGATTGCAGAATTAGAACTTGACAATTCTGATGGAGATGAGAAGTGATGCTATAAATGGACAAAAGAAGGGTTTGAGTGTTGGCTAACCACCATACGACAAATGGTATTCAGTTCACCATGCTTAACAGGCATAAGAACTGGCTAGTCCATAAGCAAACGGCTTGTGGTAAAGACTTCTTAAATCCGTTTGTGGCTGACAATTTGCCAAAAATTGTATGGTTATCAACTCACCATATCTATGTTTGTGAAGAGTTGGCTAGCCCACAAGGTTATGGCTTGTGGTAAAGGCTATGGAAAATCCATTTATATGGTTGACAGTTTACTAAAAACTGGATGGTATTCAACTTACCAATGATTCATGTTCAAAAGGTTGAACTGGTTACTAGTCCACCAGGGTGATGTCATGATTCCACTAAAGGATTAGCTAGCCTAAGAGCAAACAGTTACTTGGTAAAGGCTTCATCAAATCCGTTGATAGCTGGTGGTTTGCTAAAAATCATATGGTTATCAATGTACCATGGTTTATAACCTAAACATTGGCTACTCTAGAGTTAATGGCTAACTGGTAAAGAGACATCAAATCCATTAAATTTTTAATGATTCACCTTTCACAGGAGTTAACACACCTAGAAGTGATGAGAATAGTATGAAACTTTATGTTTTGATATATATTTTGTCAATGTTGCTGCTCATATGATGCTGAAAAGATTATGCTGAAAAGATGATGCTGAAAAGAGTTGCTGTGTTGCTGAAAAGAAAGGTTGCAGATAAAGAAGGATAGATGAACAGAGTAAACTCAAGATCATTAAAGATAAAGATTTAACAAGAGTTTTTGAATACATCCTCCAGGACGTTTAAGAAAAGCCAAACGAAGAAACATGAAGGTTAACAAGTGAACATCATGTTTAGGGGAGGATTGTTGGGAATTAAGTTTTTCATTAACTTAGTACTGACAGTGTAATAGTTAGTACCGACGGTTATAGTTAGTACCGTTAATATTAGTTAGAAATAGTTTGTAACGACAGTACAAAATAGTTAGTACTGTTGAATTAGTTAGTACCGCGTAAGAGATATGATTGAGATATATTAGGAAACGATATGCATTAAATGTTGATTGATCTTCTATGCGTTTTGTAAGTCAATTAGGGTTATCCTTGGTCTATAAAAGGATCCCTATGATATTAGAAGAAGAGATATATCAACACACAACAATCATATCTCATACACAAAATATATTATCATAGTTAGGAATCTGTATTCATTTTGCAGATCAATACAAAGTTTTAGTTATTATTCTTCTTAACAATATATGTTAGTTTCCGCATAGCATATACTTGTTCATAGTCATTGTTTCTTCTGTAATTATTATGGAATTATCCATAGTGATTATAACCCTCAAAGGCTAAAAGATCTGTTAGTTTGGGATTAACAAATCACCTATATAAAACATTGAACTATCACTTGATAAGATCTTAGAACTTATCGATTGAAAATTTATCTTTACTATCGTTTTTTTAAACAAACTAACATTTTATACACTTGTTTACATCATTTTACTATCACCTTATGAACCACTTCCTTGTATTGTTTCCCAAAATAATAAACTACATTGCTTTCATCATTATCAAACTAATTATTATTGACACTTTATGTGACGAAAATGAGCGTCTTCATCGTTAGTCCTCAATTATATCATTTCCTGATAACCTATGTATTAATTCAGGAGGAGACATGTCCATGTGAGTTGTAGTCATCCTTAAAAACTTTTGTCCAAAACAATCTTTTTTATTTATATAATCGAGAAAAAGCAAATTTTGTGTGCGTTTCAGTAAAAACATGTTTACTTCGGAAAACTGAATAAATATCCATGGCAACTAGGTAGATTTTTATGCCACCTTACTATATGAAGTCGACATCATCTCACACCAAATCCTATAAGTCTTAATGGTATAAACAAGTAGTTAAAAACATTAAGATAACAAAGTTGATTAGCGAATATTAGGAGAATTAAGACAAGATCTGCACCTCTTCACCAAACACCATCCGGGAAGGCAATCTCAACTGAAATTTCGGGAAAAATATTTATTTAACACGAGGAGACTGTAACAATTACATTTTGGGTCATTTTATGACAATAAAACTCTAATTATTATTTAAACTTTTACGGGTTTTTACTTTTAATTATCAAACGTTTAGTTAAATGTGTAATCATAAAAATCACTTATAAACGTACACCGAACCAAAAACAAATAAAAGTTTACGTTCATAAGTGTTATATTATTATTGAAGATAATATTTATAATTACTTTTCATAATTTGTTTTTAAACTTTACTAAAATGTTTAGGTTCTGCGCAATATTTTAGCTTTACTTCCCCGTGCATGCATGTAAAAATTTTACCTTATTCACTTAACCAAAAACCCCAATATTACTCAATTCCAAATTTACTATATATCTATCCCATATATATCAACCAAAAACGGCTCCCCTTTTTATTTCACAACTCTACTATACCACCATTTTATATTTGATTAAGATTATACCATGTGCTAGATATTTCCAAGTTCAGGCATGATTTCATACCAACAATATTACACTTCCTAGCAATACTTACTTACACCACCATCCTCCCCCCCCCCACCATACCAATCACTTACAGCCCACTTCCCTCCCCCTAATTTACAATGGAGTTGTGCAAGGATTTCTCCTCTAGATTTTTGGCATAATTTATATAAAACTAACAATAAGTTCTTCACACTGTTATAATTCACAAAGATATAAACAATGTCTCGAATAATGCTTCTTTCTTTTTCTTTTGGAGATGGCCTAAAACTCAAAACAACAAGAACAGAGGATTGAGTTTTGATTTTTCTAACAGCTTAACAGAGTATATTCAAGTGGGTTTAGGTTAGATTGCAAACAAAGGGTTTGAATAGGTTTAGATTTGTGTTCATCATCTTTCTCATACACTCAAGGTCATTCATAAAACGTTACACTTTTATTTTATTTACTTACATTTATACATCTTGATTATCTTGTTTAAATCACCATTTAGTTATTATTTTTATATAGCTTACAAGAAAACCAAGGTTTATACGATAATCAAGCAAAATTATATACACATGGTAAAACTATGTTACAAATTAGGTTATGAATCATTGTAAAATAATATTTTTGATATAATACAATGTGTTGTTTAAAATTATATATCTAGTTGTGGTATTTTACTGTTGTTATAAATTAGTTTATATAAAGTTATGGTTTATTTTATGTTCTTGGCATTTATTTATGAAATGGAAGTAAACTTGATGGACATAAATTAGTGGACTATAATTATATGTAAAAGGATGTTGTTATTGGTTTAATTTATGGTACTTGTAGTTATATAATAAACATGGTAAAAATCCTATAAAGGTAATAATTAGGTGTATATCAAATTATTTATTTAAAGTATTAACAAAATGCAAAGATAATTATTTTTTTATTTGATTCGAGGAAATAAGAGGTAATATTTTTCCACAAAAAGAAAGTATATATATTTATGTTCACCATCTCTTATAACGAAATTAAGTCTTCAAAGCTTATATGCTATAACTACATATTGTTGCATCACAATTCAAGATATATAGTTAAACACACATTTGGTTAAAAAATGTGTTGATTCGATAAGAAATTAATAAGTAATTGTTTGGGCACTAAGGGTTTATATCATATTAAAACATAAGGATGGGAATATTATAAACATTGAATACAATAAAATCCATAAATCATGATACCAACAAAAACTTGTTTGGAGACAACATTGGGCAATGGATCGACGACTCACAATAACCTCAAATTTTAAGAGGCCTACGTACTAAATATTTGTTAAACCCTATACTCCATAACACTAGACAATTATGTCACTCTCAAAAATCTTCTTTCTACTTTTAGTTTCTTGTGGTCAATCTTATTAAAATCCCATTAATTTGTTGTAATGTAGTGCTGCGATTTTTTTTTTCTTTTTTGGGGAAATTCAAGATGATAGATTCAACACCATCCATGCCTTAACAAACTATGATAACAATAAAACATCATTGAAAATATTTCATTAAACGCTATTATTTTAAGTTTAGGATACGTACCTGTGATAATCTCTCGGCTTCTGGGTGTGTGACCTTTGCTACAAAGGCGTTGAAACTTTTTGTATAGCTCGTAGACATGTGAGGCCTTTTCATCTAACTCACTATATTGCAACAGACCTATGTTAATATGTAGTGCTTACAGGTGAAAAAATTTAGGATGGGTCAATTTGTAACCGGTCAATACATTTATTTTTTTATAATCTGTAGGAATATGGGTGTTGAGGTCAGTAAAATTTTTGTTACACCACGAGCTGCAGAAGACCCTGGAGATGTCATCACACTTTTAGGAAGGCATTTGTCGTTATGTGTCCATGTGGAACAAACTAGTAACAAAAATGAGCTCATTCGGTGAAAAAGAAGGGATGGTTATAGCCAAAGGTTGTTTAAGGGGTTTTTTATTGATGTAAAGGGGTGTTTGAAATTGTAACTTTACACAATGTTTCTCTTAATACGGCTTTGTGGTTTTTAAGTGATTTATTTAGGTTAAATAGTGCAAACTACCTAAATCCTCAACATCCAAACAACTCTCTTTAGCCGAACTCTATTTAATGCTTTTAAAAACTGGTTTAGTAACACAGTGAAGCTGCAAAAGCACAAGAAAACAATTTTCTCCGTCAATACATACAATAAGTCTACATTACAAAATACCCGAAAACATACTAATTTTTACTTAGCAAATTATAGATTTTTTATTAAAAAATTAGTGTTCAATAAAAAGGGCATGTGGTTTGATATTGAATATCTTTTTGTACCGTGTATTTGTTTGAATGAAAATTGATTTGTTCTTCAGATGATGTCTACCATAAGCTACAGTAGAGCCCATTGTCGTTGCAGCCACCAACCAACTACATTTGACCAATATCAAAAAGCCTAAGCAATTCTTTCTAAGACATGGGAAGTAAGATTGAGAAAATCATTATGTAGATGAGTAGATGTACCTTAGGTATGTGATATATGATTCGTTTTCTTGAGTACCAAACTCATATTACAGAAATGCTCCTGCAACATAACTACCTTAGCTCAAAGAAATAGAGATGGTTTATAGTACTATTTAAGATATTTTAGAAATAAAGATGGATGAATTCTTTAAACAATCAACTACCGTTGCATAAAAAGTTAGGAATTAGTTACACGTAGGTTGCATCGTGAGTTGAAATATGTTGGTTTGCTTGGTTGTATGAATGATGCAGTTGGTTTTAAACTTTGATGCAGTAGATCCACTTGAATATGAACTGCGATGCAGCAGATCCACTTGAATATGATGCAATGGGAATAACACTTTGCGCTAAGATATAACAATAATGATATTTTATAAAAACAAAAATAATGTTGCATTGATGATCTGTATGCTATATTTTTTTTACAAATGAATCAGTGTTATGTAAGGAATAATGGCAATCGACATTATGTATAAAATGACTCTACGACGTACTTATCAATAGAAAAAGGAAAAAAATGAAACGAATATTCATAGAAGCTCATTTGCGGGTAGATTCTCTCAGCGCGGTTCTTTTCAGAGGATATTGTTGCTGGGGTTTCTTGGATGCTAGAAATGTCTCGTCAGTCCAAACAATATCGCATATGTTTCTTTTAAAATTTGTCGTATCAATATTGCAGGCCAACCTATAAAAACAGAGCATTGTGAGCATAAAAATCAACCAATAAATTTACACACATAAAACAACCTATGCTTAGCATATTTCATCATTATATGCGATAATTGAAAACATACTGCATCTCAGTTCAAATTCTGGTGCATCACACATATATCCAATGATGTGCATAGACAAATGGGTAGAAGTTTCAACCTCTAATGATGTGCATAGACAAAGTTGGATTCTAAACTTGTATTTAATTGATGGATGGATGATTACGAATAATATCTAAAATCTATGACATAATAGGGTGGAATAAAATACATGTACAGATATGCTAAGCTCTAGCACACAAAGCATCAAAAAGCTGCTTGCGCATGGTTATTATACGGATAGCCATTGCCTTCAATTCAAGAGTGCATTCATTGTATAGGTTTCTACAGGTAGAAGAACAATCATAGATTAAGGAGACCTTACTTAGGCATAAATTTAGATACCTAAATTTTGCATAGCTGGTGAGAAGAATGTTAGACAGTTAGAGGTTGAAATTTTTATGCCTGAAAATTTGATACTCCGTTTTACTCCTTTTCCCTTATCAAAGTCGGCTAAGCTACCAGAGCTCCTCCGTAGCATAGATCCAGCCCCAATAATCTTCCCAGCAAAGAGAGATGGCCCTGTTATCAGTAAATTATCAATCCCCAAAACAAAACCCTCCTAACTGAGTCTCGAAGGTAAAGATAGGGAAGAAACAACACAGCAAAGATCGAATGTATATCACCACCACCGAATGGGCCACAGAGTAGGGTAGTGCTAAGTCTAAAGGACTTTGTACTCCTTTTAAGCGTCTCCCCTTCTATTGATCAATTGCTTGCTTTCAATATCTGATAATATCATTTGTTTTCAATTTACAGTCTCGCATTTACTCCTTTTGAGGATGCTGTTTTCACCGCTGATGGCACCGTTTTGGATATCATGTCAGTACTCTTTTTTATTCTAAACTCTTAATGTGATGACCGATAATCTTTTACGAAAAGTTAAGAAACCCTTAACTTTAGTACCTTTTTTGTGATTTGCACATAGTAAAGTTAGCAGCAGACAATCAGCTGTAACAAAACGCAATAATATTGATAAACATATGTTATGGTATTTACCAATTTTGCTTACGAATTACGATAATCTCAGATCAGATAACCAGTTTGAATAATAAACTCTGAAACTGAATATCAACCTCAGGCGACTGATTATATGCTGTATTAGTGCGATACATAGTTTTAATAAGCAATCCTAAACACATCCTAGTGGTATCCCCGTAGAAACATGGATACTTTAGATAAGCTTTCAGATATCATAACATATTGAGCAATTTCGACATGAACTACAAACCAGAACTTCTGTTAAAATCATATAAACCAAGAAAATTCCTACGTATGTGGAAAAGTGTACAATGTATAACCAACCTTATTGTAAAACCACTCATTCCAAGAAGGTTCTCGGCATATATGGGGTATAAGTATCAAACCATTAACTCGTTCACTATACTTTATCTGCAAAAAAAACATAATTAGTCAAACATGACGAGTAAATAAATTTATGGTTTATTTTTGCTAGGTACCGCAAATAGTGTAAGGACGTAGGCACCCTTCATAGCTCCCATACACATCACTGAACCAAGTCTACAAAAAAAAAACAACACTTATGTGTACTATAACTCTCGAAGATCTTGACCATAAGATAACTTAACTACAAGCAGATTGTGAGTACCTAAAATGATTGAGGACCACAAGGATTTGATCACTAAGTTCCTCGATAAAAGGCACGGGATCATGTGCATGCAGGTCCCTACTAAAACCAAGAGAATATTATGTTAAAATGTAAATAAACGTATCCAAAAAACTATGAAGCATACATGTAACTAAACATCGAGACTCGAGAGACTAACAGACCTCATGACCAGGTGGACTAATGTGATAAATGCAGAAGATGTGGAGTAGCAAGGAAGCTGATTCAGGAGCCATGAAGATTCCTTGGAAATATGACGTGTCTGTCCATCATATACACAAACAAATTATAAAGTATTGTATAACATACATTAGAAGAAACGCTATGTTAAAATAGAAGATATAGAGTTGCTTACGGTTTAGAGCTAAATTAGGATAAGTAATCAATGGTGGCTTTTCTTGATTTTCATACACAGTAACAGACACAGAACCACAGCTAGTCCAAATGATATGTTCCTGAATAAATAAACATCCCCTCAGGGTTAAAATTGTAGGATTTGAGGAGGCATTAATCGTCATTAAAAATTCTGATTTTTCAAATTTTACAAAATCTAAATAAATGATACATATTCAAATAGGAATGACCTGACCTTGTTGGGAAGATGGATAGTTGGCAAATCAACATGGCTTCGTGAACGAAGACAATCGGATCAGACTGTTGTTGGCATGTTCTTGCAGATGCAGTCAATAGGGTATAAACCAGATGGTGATGTTTCCAACTATCTTATCTCATTGTTATGCAAAGTTAATCAGTATAAGGAAGCAGTTCAGGTGTTATGGTCCATGAGTAGGGCCGGATGCATACCTGATTTAGACAACTTTGGTTCTGTAATCGGTGTGCTAGGTGACCTTAGAAAGACAAAATACATTGAAGAGCTAATAAGGGAGATGGTATCTAAGTTTAGATTATCGCCCAAAAAAGAGATGGTGGTAAAGGTCTTAAAGTCAATGCGTTCAAATAAAGATGTGCATACACATTGGACTACAAAAACAATTTAAACAAAGAAAACTATAGAGTCTGATTCAAGACACATACCTCATGATTGTTAATAGAACACCAAAATCCATAAGCCCCAAAGTTACTGACCGTTGGTCACCTCGTACTCCAACATCTGAGGTATGATGCTACTCAAGTATGACTGCATTTGACATTGACTTTTGAGTGCTGACTAAAACATAAATTTTTTACATGTAAAATTCAGAAAAAGCGTCCTGGGTGAGTGACAGAACTGGAAACATAGCTTGCTAATCTCCAAGAAGAACTTAAGAAAGCCAAAGAACAACTAAATCAGTCAAATTCATGGAAGAAACGGGCTCATGTGGATGCTGAAGAGGCCAAGAAATAGCTTGCGGAAATGTCAGAAAAGCTTTAAGAATCAAAAAAAGCAACTTGACAAGATTTTAGCTTTTGAAGAATCCCGACTTCAAGAATTCTAAAAGATCTCACAGGACCGGGATAGAGAATAGGAGTCTGAGCTCGAGGTTGTCCAGAAACACCATTTGATGGACTCTGCTGCTTTAGCTTCAGCTATGAATGAGATCCAGAAGCTCAAGATTCAGCTTGAAAAGGTGTTGGAGTCTAAAACTACACAAGCTAAATATGCTGATTGAGCTCATGATGAGATGCTGAAGTTAAGGCTTGATAGTGCTCGTTATCTGTTGGCTGTCAAGGTAAATAATTTGCGTACCTTAAATGACGTCATACCCAAAGAAAATAACAAAAATGAAAAAGCTTGTATCTTGTTCACAGGAAACTGGTCTTCAGGTTGCCTCTGCCACAAATAATTTGCAGCTTCTAACCATCACAGCGCAACCAAATACATCTTTTGCTGAACCGTCCAGTGAGATTTTTTAGTTCCAGCATCAGTTAAAATGACGTGAGTCACTGATGTGTCAATTTCTGTTGCACATGTGGCTCCCAGTCGCTCTGCTATCTTCCTGAATTTATGATTTTCTGCTGTAAAATCTATAGGGAAGATACGACTGTACACAATTTTACAGCCTTTCAAGATTTGACTATGAACCGTCCCCAATATCTGCAATAGTAAATATTTGGATCATGTGTTAGGGCAGTGTTTGGTTTTGTGTCTTTAAGACTGGTTATCAGATTTTGCAACCAACTCTCAGACCTTTTAGTGTTTGGATAATCTGTTCCGAATGCGCCACGCAAAACATTCTCACGAATAGTGACCTAAAATGTTCATATATTAAACAAATATATGCATACACAATATCTAAAAATATAACACAACGAAGGTCCTAAGTTATAAGTTTATTGTTAAATAATATTTAATTATAAACATATAGTATAGGCCCTTGTATCGTCGATACTAAATGTATGTATACTAAGATAGAAACTGAACCAAAGTACGTTTTATTTTACTTGAATTTTTCTATTTTTGAAAGCTTTATCGTGTGTCATTTTCTTTTGTATAGGATTTTTCAATGCAACCACCTGCACAAGAACTTGTAGCAAGGGATTTACATGATACCGTATGGACATTTCTCCATATATATCGCGGTAAGTCCGTACTTATCATCTAAAGTCTAATTTTTTAAGCCTACATTGATGATAAGATATATAAATATAATGAAATTCAGGGCAGCCGAAACGTCACTTGCTCACAACTGGTTAGAGCTTATTTGTTAGTGGAAAAAGGTTTTTGCTGGGGACTCGGTCTTGTTCATTAGGTAATGCCTGCTAAGAGGTAGTTTGGATTCATGTTGAGAAAAACAATTGATTAAGAAAAATGTGCAACTGTATTTAGTATTTTCTTTTGGTATATAAGGCCTAACACATGCATTAAACTCCCATTGTTGTATAATATATGCCAATAAATAGGGATGAAAACCAACAGCTATTAAGCTATTATTGGGCATTCGACGAACTAACCGACAATCGACCAATCTATCATCATCAGTTTTATCGAGTGATAGTATGCATATTGGAAATCTTGCTCTATGCTCATGCATAGCTTGCATACAACATACCATTCACTGTGTTTTATATTTAAGGTAATTGGACTAATTAGCTGAAAAAGCTCTTTAATGAAAACCCAAGCACATTCATAAATAAATTAAGCTTAAGTTTTCTCAATATTCTAAAGGTTGGCGTCCTTAATTTGTTATTCCTTTAGGCCAAATTACTTTAAAGCTGTGTGCGTTGTCAAATTAGCTTTGGTATGAGCTTCAGAATGATGTTTGAAAACAGTAGTTAACAAAAAGGAAAAAAATAATAAACAAATAGGATGCAAATATCAGTCAAGCATGGACATAACGATGTAATTTTTTAAAGCCGGTACCTGCAGGATATGGCTTTAGATTTTGCTTTTGGTTAAATATCCACTTTGTGAAACCCATCACCACCTTTGGCATGCAATTCGTTCTAGACTCTCCAATGGTTCTTTGACTATGAACCTCTGTGTCCTCTATGGAAATGTTCACTGCATCCGTGTTTGTAACCTTAGAAGGTGTTTTATGAGGAAGCTTCAGAAGAAAGTCCTGCAAAAAAACAACCAATATATGGATTAGGGTTTTGAGAAAAGGCGTGTTGTTTCATACCACAAAGATTACTGCGTTTTTTCTATTACACATATTTTCTAAATAATGTACAATTATCAATATATTTTCCAAATTTAACTGGTATTTTTTTTAAAAGCATAACATATTTGATTTTCATTGTATATCACAACTTTTAACCTAGTCTATTGGTTGAGGTGTTTGTTGCTGAATTAGTAGACAAAAAACTGAATTTTAAAATAAAAAAAAATGAAATTTCCAAAAAAAAAAAAATGATGACAATTAAAAACATTTAAAAAAAGGAAATTTACAAAAAAAATATGACATGGCATCCATGGTGATATGGCATTATGATGTGGCATTAAATGGTCAAATGTCTCATGTTATATATAATGTATATATATATATATATATATATATATATATATATATATATATATATATATATATATATATATATATATATATATATAACAGTTGGGTTTTACTGTTTTGGCATGAATTTCTAGGCAATTTATAAACTTAATATTATGATAGTACGTCTTAAGACGATTCCGTACATATAGAGAACTCGAAAAACAGACTTAAAACGAAGAAGATATGAATTTTACAAGATACCGGTAACTATATATATAAAAACTGTTTTTATAAATATTACACATTCTGATCAGAATTTGAAATACGTTTTTTAGGGCTTTCGGGTCCGAACCGGCTTAAGTATAAAACTAAAACGTTGCCCAGAATGATGTTTTGCAATAAAAGTGCGAGTTTTTAAGCCTAGAAATGCATTAAAAGTGAGTAAACCGCCCTTAAAACTAGGTAACTTCTATATAACATTTTCTGCACATTTTATAAAAATGACATAGCTGATGTAAATAGTAAATGGGCGTTTTCGGACATTTTTAGGTCCGTTTGGACTATAAAAACCTTAGGAAATAATAGTGTATCACTTATATAATATTTATACGAGTTTTAAAACTTTATATGTATATGTAGGACTATATTTATATATGTAGATATTTATATATTTATAATATTATGTAATATATATATATATAGTATAAATATGATAATATAATATATTATTTACAAAACTTATCTAGTGTCTCTATTTTGCTCGTTTCATGAGAGAAACTAGTAAGTCGAGTGTAAATAACTATCATTAACTTACAAGTACATAATTGTTTAGACATTAAACTACAAATGTGACATAAATATTATTTTTACT
The DNA here is from genome assembly GCA_026074375.1 of Tanacetum coccineum. NCBI lineage: Eukaryota > Viridiplantae > Streptophyta > Magnoliopsida > Asterales > Asteraceae > Tanacetum > Tanacetum coccineum. The sequence continues at coordinate 45,426 of BQNB010001408.1, read as the reverse complement.
TATAAACTAAACAAAAACTATTAAGTGGTGATCTAACTTAATAAAATACATTGTTGTATTTACATTCAAACATACATTTCTTATACGACCTATATTTAATTAGGTTGCATCCCGGCTTTTCGTACCGACTCTCATTGATTGATCATTCATACATTCGTATCATTACTTGAGGTGAGTTCATAGCCCCGCTTTACATGATTTTGATATTTACAAATCTCGGGGTGAGATACATGTTTTGTTTTACATATGAACGCTAGTACATTTTAAACATTTTTATGAGTTGCCTAAGTAGCGATAATCCACTATGCCCACTATCATGAACTGTTAATTACTGGTGTAAGTGCAAATGTTATAAATAGATCTATTTGGGATTGACATCCCCGTTCGGGCGAGTAACGCTTGCTAGTTTCGGTGAACCGAAACGACGGACGTATACCATGTCAGAACATTTAATAGATCTATTTGGGATTGACATCCCCGTTCGGGCAAGTAGCGCTTGCTAAATTCGGTGAACCGAAATGACGGGCGTATACCATGTCGGAACATTTTGGATGTTGCGGGTTTAACATCTACATTGGGTACAATTTTATGTATTAAATTACATACATTGTTGAGCTTCAGTGTCATGAGCTTAGTGCAATCATAATTACATTTTGTGATTTTATTTCACACATTGAAATCTTACGGTCCAACACTATTTACTTACATAAACCTATGAATTCACCAACTTTATGTTGACAATTTTAAACATGTATTTCTCAGGTAATAAATTGCTAGAAGCAACAAGATGTGCATGGAGTCCTAAGCTTTCAAGATTTCATTTCATGGATTTCTCATTGCATACAAACAATTTATCTCATTGTACAATTTCAAGTTTTACATTTTGATGCTATATAGGACCACTGTTTAAACAATTTCTATTATAAATCAAATCAACGAGATTCATTTTCAAAACGACTCATTTAGAGGTCGTTCTCTTGTATCTTGTGCAATATATTCATGAAGTAACACTCCTGGAAACATTATTCCGCTGCGACCCATTTTGGGGGTGTTACAGATGACGCATTCTGGGCTTTTCGAACAGCATTCAAAACTCCCCTCGGGACAACCCTGTTCAGAATAATCTATGGCAAGGCATGCCATCTCCCTGTCGAGCTTGAGCACAAGGCCTACTGGGCTCTCAAGACTTGTAACGTAGACTTAACAAAAGCTGGGGCGAATATATTTTTGCAGATTAACGAGTTGGATAAATTAAGACTGGATGCCTATGAATCGTCGATCTCTTACAAGGAGAGAACTAAGAGATGGCATGATAAACGAATAAAAGCACCTACAAAATACAAAATGGCGATAAAGTACTTCTCTTCAATTCGTGTCTAAGACTATTCCCTGATAAACTAAAATCAAGATGGTACGAGCCGTTTGTGGTAAGCAGAGACATGGAAAACGGAGCTGCCGAACTTTATGATGAGGATGGAAATGAATTCATCATAAACAAACAACGCGTGAAACCATACCAAGAAGACGCGTTGGATTTTGATAAGGATGATGACATCACTCTTGAAGATGAAGTAGGAATCACGTAAGAACGCGTGACTCCGAGTCTAGCTACAAGACTCGTTAAATAAATAAAAGCGCTTTTTGGGAGGCAACTCAATCTTTTATTTTCCGCATTTAGGAGTGTCGTGTGTTTTAATTCTATCTTATTCGTTTATTTATGCTTGAATTATTTGATTGATCATGCTTTATTTTGTCTTTAACCTCGTCTTAATTGCAATCAAAGGTATTACAATAAAGTTGTAAAAGAAAAATCCGGTTTATAAGAACCAATTCAAACATATTAAATAAATTGTTTAGATTAATTCGCGTTAGTTTTGAGTCATATGATTGTGGTGATTAATCTCAGGTTTTATTTTTGGCAGATATTTCTCTACATCATAATAATATTAGATATTGCGTGCAGAAATTTTTTCTAGAAAAACAAATGTGAAATTTTCACAGTGTCTGGAGACGGCGTCGCGCCTCCAGACCTGTGAAAATTGGAAATTTTTTATTATTTTTAAAAAATAATCTGGCACGATGTCCAAGTTTGTAATTTTCTTAAAAACCTGCAGAAACCTAGATTACATTAACATTTTCATCCTATCTTTACTGCTATAATAGAGTCAACCCTAATAGTTTCGTTGTATATATCATTATCCCGATGATTTTACGCCAGGTGTAGTTGTCTTTGTCTTTGATTTACAGGTTATATTTGATGAGAAGAAGCCCAGAAGTTCTTAGGAAGTTTCAGGAGGATGAATCTTGGATGACGATTTAACTAGTTATCATATGTTTCTTCTCCATCATTGAGCAAACCAGGGGAGTACTAGTTTCTCTTGTCTCTTTTCTTTTTCCCTTTATTCGTTTACAAGCACTTTTAGGAACATTGGGGACAATGTTCATATTAAGTGTAGGGGGAACACGAGCCTTAGAAACTATTCATTCAATTGCCATTTACTTGTTCCTTAAAATGATGGGTAATATATCGAAACATAGCATAATGGTAATTTTAACCAAAATTTAAATTTTTTAATGACATACACCGACGAAAACCGAGTAATAATTATGTCTCATTGGATAGGAATTTATATGACTAGTACAAAAACCCTACCACTCTGTTGATCCCACTTGAATAGATCTTGAATTTCTTAGCTTGTGTAAGGTTTAGTTATGCAAGATAAATCCTACACAACTATGATAGAAACTTTGTAAAATATATCAAAGATTATGCGGAATCTAATCTTTAATCAATAAGAAGAATATGCAATAGAACAGTAATACTAATGAACACACAGATTAACAAACAAAGCTTCAATATATTAATACGAATACTCTAACTAGTATTAGGGTTACAAAACCTTGAAGCTAAACGATATCAAAACAAAAAGATATCAAACTCTATACCATAGGACCTCCTTTTATACACCAAGGAGTCCTAATTGATTTATAATATATTCCTAAAACTTAGAATATTCTCTATGATCTATCCTATAAATAAATCATATTTTTTTTTGGAACGGCAATTGTGGCTACATGGCCCCTAGCCCAGAAGGCGTAGCGAGCCCACACAACCAGGTTGGGTCCAGCCCAGAAGGCAATGACACCCTTCCCTTTACGCACGCGAGATGAAACCCCTATCGCCCTAGACAAGACGCGAACTTGAGACCTTGCCTAGGAGGGTAAAACATCCCCTCAAAGCTCCTTAGGAGACCTCAGGTGGTAAATAAATCATACTTATCACGTAAGTAATTTTGATCTCCAATCAATCTTTATCTTTCAGCAGTTGTAATCTTTCAACAGTTGTAACTTTATACCAGCAGCATTAGCTCTGAACACCAGCAGTAGTAACTTTTGTACCAGCAGCATTAAGTATGTACAAGCAGTAGTAACTACTTAGAATATTTTCTTCAATATTCATCAGTAGTACTAACTTTACTTTAGCAGTACTATCATATACTAGCATTACTAAGTTACACTAGCAGTAGTAATATACACTAGCAGTACTAACTACTTAGCATATTTTTTATTAAGATTACTGAACAACACTAAGTTTTGCTTAGCAGCAGTAACTTCAAGAAGGCTTTTAATCCTAACAATCCTCCCCTAAACTTGATATTTTTCTTCAAAATCTCAAGTTTCTTCATTGAAAGCTTCATTAATCACCAGGAGGATGCTTCTAAACACTTCATTGATTCTTGAGTTGTTTTGTGATGAGCTTAAGAAGCTGACTACACATTTCATTCTAATGATCAGCTTGAAGCTTCCTATTCAGCATATCTGTGATTGTAGCAGGTGTAAGGGGATATCTCTTCTCAACCAACATGTAGATCATTCCAGATTGCAATGTTAAGCAATGTACTCCACAAGAATCAAATAGTTTCCAACTCAATACCCTGTACATTTGTTGCATCTTCTAGACTTCATCTTCTACATTTGGTTCAAACATGGTCTTTAAATCACCTCATAATACCCTTTCATAGCCTTCCTCTGGCCTTGTTGATCCATGCTTAGCTTTTACCAATTACCACAAAGTTTCCAAATCTTCCCTGTTAAAGTTTTTAATCATCTGAATAAAGGCTGAGTACCTTTTTGAACTTCCATCAGCTCTTATAATTTGAAAGTAGCTGATCTTTCCTTCTTTAAGGATCTTCCAGTCAACAATGCTTGGAGGCTTAGTGGCTAAAGGAATAACATCAATTGCTACTTTCTCTTTATCAAGAACAATTTTCATGAGCTCTTTCATCTTAGCTGCTTCCTGATCATCATCCACCTTCTGCTTCTTTGCATTCTCTTGTTCCAGCTCATCTCCTGCTCTTTTTTAACTGATTTCTTATGCTATCTTTGCTTCTGCTTTCTTTGGACTCTCTTCTACCAACTCAGTTCTGTAGTCAACAAAGGTATTCACCCTTTTCATTGTTTTTTCAAATAATTCTTGAATATTTGTAAAGGATTTGTTCTTCAAGTCTTTGGGCTTCCATCCTTCCATTTTTTTAGATAAGTACACATGATACTCCTTTGTTGAGCTTTTGTTGGTGGTCTATTCCTCTTTTCTTCTGCTCTCTTAGCTGCAAAGTGCTTTCTTCTTTTCTCCAAGAGTTGTTGAAACAATGTAGCCTTCTCTTCAACAGTCAACTCTTCTTGCTCCTCTGCTTGAAATCTTTGAGCCAATTCATAATCAGTCTCAATCTTAGCTTGAATGTCATTCCAGTCTTCAGTCAAGGCTATATTGGCTTTATCCTTTTCTCTTGCTAGTCTCTCCTCTTCGTCAAACTCAGCTTATAATCTTATAGCTTCTTGTTCATCAAAACTGATTTGATCTTTCTTTTTCATCTTCAAAGGTTCTTCTACCATGATTCCTTTACCCTTGTCCTGAACCTTGACCTGCGATGATTGTGGAGAAGAAACTATTGGTGTTGGTGTAGGTGCTTGCTCCTGTTCATGAATGACAAGCCCTTTAGCCTTGGGTCTTGTGCTAGCCGCTGTAATTGTTGTAGCAGCAGTTGTTGTAAGTGTTGTTGTAGCCTTGGGTTTTGCACTCTTCAACTCTGCCAGTGCTTGAGCCAAAGTAATGTCAACTTCAGTTATTGTGGCAGCACTAACTATTGTAGCAGCAGCAGTAACTGTTTCTTTAGCAGTTTTAACAACATCTACATTTTCAACAATCACCTCATCACCATCTAAGTCATGTATGTCACACCCCCAGACGGGGCCTGGACGGAACACGTGTCCGGAGGCGTGACTTGATTGATCATCTCAAGTACAAAGCATAAAGAACGACCTCTAAGGGTACGTTTTGAAAATAAACACCGTTGCATAGATTGAAAATAATAATAATAAGTTTTACATCAATAAAATTTGAAAGATTCAAGTTAAAATGCGGAAGCTTAAATAAGTTCAACAACGGTATTTAAAACATAGATAAATCTCTGGTAAACCGGTACAGGCATATAGACTCCACATAAGTCAATCAACAACATCCATGCTAAGCACCTGAGAAAAACATGCTTAAAACGTCAACATAAAGTTGAGTGAATTCATAGGTTTAGTTCAAACGTTATTATAGTGGACCACAAGTTATCAACACGTATGCGACAGTTATAACAAATACAACTTCACATAAAAAGGTATTTACGTTGCGCTAAGCTCATGACACCGAAGCTAATTACGTTTATAGCAGTACATTGCTAGGTTGAAACAAGCCCCCGAGGTATCTGACCAAGACTACCTTCTTAAGTTCGACATGGTATATATCCGTTTATCGGGCACCCCGTGGGTAGTGAGCGCTACTCACCCGGATAGGGATAATTAGTCCCAATAGATCTATTAATAACATTCGCGCTCCCTCGACCGGTCCTCCAGTCGAGAAATTGACGGTTCATGATAAGTGGGGCAATTGAGGTCTAAACGCTACTTAGGCAACACGTAAATAGGAAAATCTCACGTATAGTACTTGTGTCCAGTTTTAAAAACAAGCAATGTTTCTCAACCCAAGTATAAAACATTTATTCTAAACGAGTAAAAGAGTGGGGCTATGAACTCACCTTGATTTGGTGAATTAAGGTAGTGGATAGTCTACCATAATTCACTTGGTAACGAACGACGATATACGAAAGCAACCTATGAAATGGACGTTTGATTTAATATCGGATCGAAGTGAATTTACGGAAAATGCATAGGTGTATACTAGTGTACTTTTGTTAATATATTCCCAAAAATTAACGGTTGTGATCGTGTAGTAATAAAATATTTCCGTAAGCAAATGAGTAAAATAATATGTATTTTAATATCACATAGATATATAAACATCTAAATAAAAATATATATATTTTTATATATAAATATTGTTCGTTACTTAATTTAAATTCTTGGGCTCATTTTACCATGTACGTTTTCTAGTATTTACTAAGTATAGTAATTTATAAAAATTTCGGCATGACCCGTTCGTGTTTACACGTTTTCCCAAAGTCGTAGACTTTAATTAAAAACCACTTTCAAACCACTTTCCATATTTACAATTTATTCATCATCAAATCCATTATTATTTGTAACGTTCGACGTCTAAAAATAATTAAACGTAAAACATCTAAATCGTACACTATTAAATAAGTTACTCACGAACTTATCCAATAAACTACATCGCAGCTTTTATGCTTTGGTGTTTTGCATATATGTTGGGCTTTGGCCCGTTAAGTCCGAAAATGTAGTTTTACTTACCCATTTAATCCGATAAGCAAAATATTAAGTAATAAATACGTGACCTCAAGATAAGCTATCAATAAGCTCACAATAAGTCAAGTATAATAAGCCAAACCATATGAGCTCAAAAATAATCTCATGGTGTTGGGTCTTGTATGTGGGACGTGGCTTTAAGGCCTAATAAACTATATTCGAGCTTATTTATTGAGCCGAATAAGTTTATCATTTGTCCTTTCACAAAAAGCTAGAAAATAAGCTAACAAACTATATGTCAAAACAAAATAAGCTAAACAATAAATCTTTCTTTGTTTTCTAGTTGTGCCGAAATATATATAAGCCCAAATAAGTTCAAAATAATTAAATAAGCTTTCCACAAGCTTGTTAAACATAAGTCAAACAAAATGAACTATAGCATATCATTTTTATTACACGAAAATAACCACGATCACAAAACTAACATTTCCTTATATTTATTTATGTATGTTTCGAAATATATACATACCCTTTTAGGGTTTATGTAGTTTTTAAACCTTTGTTTTTACAAAATAAATTGTACAACTAGTATGTATGCATCATGAGAAGTATAAAAGTACAAGTTATTTGAGTATTTGAAGACTTACAAAAATTAGAAGATTTGGATGATGAACAAAGATTAATGACAACCCAAATGTTGTTTAACAAATACCCGGATGATACAAATGATCAAACCTTCAATAAATCTTCAAGTGTTTTTTTATTATACTTGACTTATTGTGTGTATTGATAGCTCTATCTTGATGTTCACGTATTTTATTACTTAATATTTTGCTTATCGAATTAAATGGATAAGTAAAACTACACATTCGGACTTAACGGGCCAAAGCCCAACATATATGCAAAACACCAAAGCACAAAAGCTACGGTGTAGTTTATTGGATAAGTTCCTGAGTGACTTATTTAATAATGTACGATTTAGATGTTTTACGTTTAATTATTTTTAGACGTCGAACGTTACAATTAATAATGGATTTGATTGACGAATAAATGTGTAAATTGTGGAAAAGTTGTTTGAAATTGGTGGTATTTTAATTAAGAAGTTAGACAACTTTGGAAAACGGCGTAAACACAGAACGGGTAATCGCGAAATTTTTTATACGTAAAATCTTTTTTTACTTTAGAAACTATTGGAATAGAACATAAATGATAAAAGTATTTATGATATAAATTACCTAACTATTTTGGAAATATTAAATTGTAGAATTAACGATATGTTTATCGCTTTATGTATTTAATCACTAATCAAATTATATAATTGATCTATATAAGTGTTATATATAGGTTATATAGATGTCGTTTGTCGTAAAAAACTTGATCTACTATGTTGTTTTATATATAGAGACTAGAACTAACGTTTGCGCTAAGAAAACGACAGAATGAAGTGCTGCATTACATGGTAGTACAATATCTTTCGAGTTAAAATCGAAAGCCATAATTTCTTTTAGGTCATACCTCGTGTACCGCTTGTTCATTACAATTGTGACCATACCTTTTTGACGTCTATACTCTTTACCTTAGACATCAAGGTGAGATCATAGCCCACACTCTTTTACTCGTTTTGAGAATAGTAATGTTTTTTATAACTTGGGGTGAGAAAATTGCTTGTGTTTTTTTAAACTGGACACAGTATCTTTGCGTTGAGATTTTCTCCTGTTTACGTGTTGCCTAAGTATGCGATGTTTTAGACACTACTGCCCACTATCATTGAACCGTCAATGCTCTTGGACCTAGGAGGAATTTTTTTATTTTACGTTTATAAGTGTATTATTTCTCCTCAGGTTGTCGAGGGATGCAGCAGGGTGTTAGTAATGTAGTTCTTATTGGATTTAATTAATCCTATCGAGTGAGTAGCGCTTCCATCTTACCACTGGGTGCTCCGATTATAATAAAACAGGATATATTCCATGTCGAAACTTAAGAAGGTAGTCTTGGTATCGGATATCTGCGGGTGGCTTGGTTTCAACCTAGAAATTGTACTGGCAGTATAAAGTATTAAGCTTTCGGTGTCATGGGTTAGCGCAACAATAAAACTTTTTATGTTGAAGTTGTGTATTTGTTATACCTGTTCGCATAGTAGTTGACTAACTTGTGGTCCATATAATATGTTTGCCATCTAAACTTATGAATTCACTCAACTTTTTAGGTTGACGTTTTAAGCATGTTTTTCTCAGGTGCTTTGCAAAATGGATGCTGTTTGCGTGGACTTATGTGGAGTCTATATGCCTGTACTTGGTTTTTACAGAGATTTATCTATGTTTTAATTACAGTTGGTGATCTTATTTAAGCTTCCGCCATGTTTACATTGAATATTTCAAATTTTTATTGATGTAAAACTTCTTATTATTATTTTCAAATCTTCCTTGCATAATACGGTGTTTGTATTTTCAGAAAACGAACCCTTAGAAGGTGTTCTTTATGTCTTTGTCTACTTGAGAATGATCAATCATAGTCGCAACGCCTCATGACACGTTGTTCCTGTCCAGGCCACCGTCTGGGGGATTTGTGACATACGCATGATCTTAGGTTTGGTGATGAGGTGATTTTGTTGAAATATGTTAAGAAGTTTGATTAAAACTGCTCTCTTTAAAGAAAATCAGTTACTGCTGCTGCTACAATAGTTAGTGGCTACTCACTATAATGAAGTTGACATTCCTTTGGCTAAGCACTGGCAGAGTTGAAGAGTGCAATAACCAAAAGGAGCTATAATCATATACTTACAACTACTGCTGCTACAACTAAGATTACAGGCGGCTTAGCACAAGGATCTCCACCAAGGGCTAGATGGGCTTCCTTGTCATTCATGAACAGGAGTAAGCACCTACACCAACACCAATAGTTTCTTCTCCACAATCATCACAGGTCAAGGTTCAGGACAAAGGGAAAGTGATTCAGGTAGACAGATTCCTTTGAATATGAAAGAAGATTCAAATCAGTTTTTGATGAACGAGGATGCTATAAGTTATAAGCTGAGTTTTGACGAGGAGGAGAGACTAGCAAGTAAGTAGAAAGGTTAAGAGGCCTAATATTGCTTTTGACTGAAGAAAACTGAATGAGATCATTCAAGCAAGATTTGAGATACTGATTATGAATTTGCTCAAAGACTGTCAAGCAGGGGAGTTCAGAGAGAGTTTGACTGGTTGTAGAGAAGGCTACATGTGTTTATTCAATCAATCTCTTGGAGATAAGAAGAAGAAAGCTCACTCTGCTGCTAATGAGAGTCAGAAGAAAAGAGGAAATTAGACCACCAACAAAAGCTCAGACAAAGGAGTATGTCATGATGTACTTATCTATAAAAAAATGGAAGGGATGGAAGACAAAGACACTTGTAAGACAAATCCCTTTACAAATATTAATAGAAGTATTGAAAAAAACAATGAATTAAGGGTGAATACATTTCGTTGGACTACAGAAACTGAGTTGGTTAGAAGGAGTGTCAAAGAAAGCAGATAGCTAAAGATTAGCATTAGAAAAATCAGTTAAAAAAGAGCAGGGGAGATGATGCTTGGAACAAGAGGAATGGCAAAGAGCAGAAGCAGTGACGATGAGCAGGAAGCGCCTAAGATGAAAGGAATGCTCATGATAATTGTTCATTAATAAAGAGAATAAGTTAGAATTGTATGTTATTCCTTTTTTGCCACTAAGCCTCCTAGCAGATTGTTTGATGGAAGATCCTTAAAGAAGGAGATATAGATCAGCTACTGTTCAAATTATATGAGCTGATGGAAGTTCAAAAAGGTACTCAGCCTTTATTCAGATGATTAAAAACTTTAACAGGGAAGATTTGGAAACTTTGTGGTAATTGGTAAAAGCTAAGCATGGATCAACAACGGCGGCGGGGGGGGGGACCAGAGAATGCTATGATTGGGGTATTATTGATGGTGATTTAAACGGACATGTTTGAACAAATTGTTAGAGATGATGAAAGTCTAGAAGATGCAACAAATTGTTCGGGTAATTGAGTTGGAAAAACTATTTGATTGTTCTTTGTGGAATGTACTATTGCTTAACTATTGAATTTGGAAATGATCTACATGTTGGTTGAGGAAGAGAATATCCCTTCACTTGTCTACAATCACAGATTTGCTGAATAGGAAGCTTTCAAGCGCTGATATCTGAAGTGGAAATGTGGTAGTCAGACTTCTTACTGCTCATCACTAACACTCAAAGGACTCAATGAAAGTGTATTAGAAAGCATCCTCTGGTGATTAATGGAGCTTTTCAATGAAAGGAAACTTGAGAGATTGAAGAAAATATCAAGTTTAAGGGAGGATTGTTTAGGACTAGAGAATGAAGCCTGTTCTTGAGAATGTTACTGCTGCAGAAAGGTTAGATGTTATTGTATCTGCTAAGCAATACTTAGTGTTTGTTCAGTTAATCTTAATAAAAAATTTTTGCGTAGTAGTTAGTAATGCTTAGTGTATAATTACTACTGCTCTAGTTAACTTAGGTACTTGCTAGTATATGATAGTACTGCTGTTAAATGTAAAGTTAGTATATGTATGATTTATTGAAGAAAAATAGTTCTAAGTAGTTACTAACTTGCCCTTTGTACATACTTAGATGCTGCTGGTCGCAAAAGTTATACAGCTGGTGTTAAGAGCTAATGCTAGCTGGTATTAAAGTTACAATTTTTGTTTTGAAAGAATTTACAACTTGCTGAAAGATATAAGATTGATTTCGGAGATAAAATTACTGTAGACGTGATAGAAGTAAGATTTATTTACACCTGTCTGGTCTTCCTAAGGAGCCTTGAGGGGAGTTTTTACCCTGCCTAGAGGCAAGGTTACTCAATGGTCGCGGCTTGTCTAGGGCAGATGGGGTTTGCATCTCGCTAGTGCACGTCAAAGGATGAGGGTGTGCACTTGCCTTCGGGGTCTGGTACCCAACATGGTTTGTGTTGGCTAGCATATGCCTTCGCGGCTAAGGGGCCATGTAGCCACATATTGCCGTTCAAAAGAAAATTATGATTTATTTACTTGGATAGATCAGTGTAGAGTAATAGTCTAAGTTTTTGGAATATTATTATAATTTCCAATTAGGACTCCTTGGTGGATAAAAGGAGGGTCTTATGCGTATTGAGTTGTGATCTTTTTGTTTGTGATATCGGTTTAGGTGTTCAAGGTTTTGTAACCCTAATCACTAGTTAGAGTATTCGTATTTATATATTGATGTTTGTTTGTTAATCTGTGTGTTCATTAGTATTACTGTTCTATTGCATTATTCTTCTTATTGATTAGAAAGATTTAGAGAATTCGCTAAATTCTGTTTGATATATTTTCAAAGTTGCTATCTTATGTTGTTGTAGGATTTTATCTCTGCTTAAATCTATACTCTACACAAGCTAAGAAAAGAGTCAAGATCTATTGCAAGTGGAGATCAACAGAGTGGTTTGGGTTTTTGTACTAGTATATAAATGTACTTTATTCCGCAATGAGACATTATTTATTACTTGGTTTTCGTCTGGTTGTATGTCATTTAGTGAATGTGCCGTATAAAATTGTAAATTTTGGTTAAAATTACCCATATATGATATGTTTTCGATATATTACCCATTCATTTTAAGGAACAAGTTAATGTGCAATTGAATGCATAGTTTTTATAATGGCTCGTGTTCCCACTACACCATATATGAACATTGTCCCCTTTGTTTCCTAAAAGTGCTTGTAAACTAATAAAGGGAAAAGAAAATGAGACTAAGAGAGAAACTAGTACTCCCTGAGTTTGCTCAATGATAGAGAAGAAAACAGATGATAAGAGTTAATCTGTCATTCCAAGATTTTCATCTCCTGTGAAAACCTTCCTAAGAACTTCTGGGCTTCTTCTCATCAAATATAACCTGTAAATCAAAGACAAAGACAACTACACCTGGCGTAAAATCATCGGGATAATGATATATACAACGAAACTATTAGGGTTGACTCTATTATAGCAGTAAAGATAGGATGAAAATGTTAATGTAATCTAGGTTTCTGCAGGTTTTTAAGAAAAATTACATATTGGACATCGTGCCAGATTATTTTTTAAAAATAATAAAAAATTTCCAATTTTCACAGGTCTGGAGGCGCGACGCCGTCTCCAGACACTGTGAAAATTTCACATTTGTTTTTCTAGAAAAAATTTCTGCACGCAATTCTATTAGTTATTTGATGTAGAGAATTCTGCATAAAACCTGAGATTAATCACCACAATCATATGACTCAAAACTAACGCGAATTAATCTAAACAATTTATTTAATATGTTTGAATTGGTTCTTATAAACCGGATTTTTCTTTTACAACTTTATTGTAATACCTTTGATTGCAATTAAGACGAGGTTAAAGACAAAATAAAGCATGATCAATCAAATAATTCAAGCATAAATAAACGAATAAGATAGAATTAAAACACACGACACTCCTAAATGCGGAAAATAAAAGATTGAGTTGCCTCCCAAAAAGCGCTTTTATTTATTTAACGAGTCTTGTAGCTAGACTCGGAGTCACGCGTTCTTACGTGACTCCTACTTCATCTTCAAGAGTGATGTCATCATCCTTATCAAAATCCAACGCGTCTTCTTGGTATGGTTTCACGCGTTGTTTGTTTATGATGAATTCATTTCCATCCTCATCATAAAGTTCGGCAGCTCCGTTTTCCATGTCTCTGCTTACCACAAACGGATCGTACCATCTTGATTTTAGTTTACAAGGGAATAGTCTTAGACACGAATTGAAGAGAAGTACTTTATCGCCTTTTTCGTATTTTGTGGGTGCTTTTATTCGTTTATCTTTTATCCATGGCAGTCAACTTAGTTTCACTCCTTGTAAGAAGTATCGACGACATAGCATCCAGTCTTTAATTTATCCAACTCGTTAATCTGCAAAAATATATTCGCCCCAGCTTTTGTTAAGTCTACGTTACAAGTCTTGAGAGCCCAGTAGGCCTTGTGCTCAAGCTCGACAGGGAGATGGCATGCCTTGCCATAGATTATTCTGAACAGGGTTGTCCCGAGGGGAGTTTTGAATGTTGTTCGAAAAGCCCAGAATGCGTCATCTGTAACACCCCCAAAATGGGTCGCAAACGCATCGAATAATAAGTTTCCAGGGAGTGTTACTATGCATGATATATATTGCACAAGATAAAAAAAAAATAAGAGAACTACCCTCTAAAAGAGTCGGAATGGGAAAATGAATCTCGTTGATTTGATTGTAAAAAGCTATAAAATAATAGAAATATGTATACAACCTTGGTCCTATATAGCATCAAAATGTAAAAATTGAAATTGTACAATGAGATAAATTGTTTGTATGCAATGAGAAATCCATGAAATGAAATCTTGAAAGCTTAGGACTCCATGCACATCTTGTTGCTTCTAGCAATTTATTACCTGAGAAATACATGTTTAAAACTGTCAACATAAAGTTGGTGAATTCATAGGTTTATGTAAGTAAATAGTGTTGGACCGTAAGATTTCAATGTGTGAAATAAAATCACAAAATGTAATTATGATTGCACTAAGCTCATGACACTGAAGCTCAACAATGTATGTAATTTAATACACAAAATTGTACCCAATGTAGATGTTAAACCCGCAACATCCAAAATGTTCCGACATGGTATACGCCCGTCATTTCGGTTCACCGAATTTAGCAAGCGCTACTTGCCCGAACGGGGATGTCAATCCCAAATAGATCTATAAATGTTCTGACATGGTATACGTCCGTCGTTTCGGTTCACCGAAACTAGCAAGCGTTACTCGCCCGAACGGGGATGTCAATCCCAAATAGATCTATTTATAACATTTGCACTTACACCAGTAATTAACAGTTCATGATAGTGGGCATAGTGGATTATCGCTACTTAGGCAACTCATAAAAATGTTTAAAATGTACTAGCGTTCATATGTAAAACAAAACATGTATCTCACCCCGAGATTTGTAAATATCAAAATCATGTAAAGCGGGGCTATGTAACTCACGCTCAAGTAATATACGAATGTATTAATGAATCAATCAATGAGAGTCGGGTACGAAAAGCCGGGATGCCACCTAATTAAATATAGGTCAGTATAATAAGAAATGTATGTTTGAATGTAAATACAACAATGTATTTTATTAAGTTAGATCACCAGTTAATAGTTTTTGTTTAGTTTATAAGTAAAAATAATATTTATGTCACATTTGTAGTTTAATGTCTAAACAATTATGTACTTGTAAGTTAATGATAGTTATTTACACTCGACTTACTATTTTTATAAAGTGTCAAAATATAGATTGAATAAGTTTGTAAATAATATATTAATATATATATATATATATATATATATATATATATATATATACATATAAAGTTTTAAAACTCGTATAAATATTATATAAGTGATACACTATTATTTCCTAAGGTTTTTATAGTCCAAACGGACCTAAAAATGTCCGAAAACGCCCATTTACTATTTACATCAGCTATGTCATTTTTATAAAATGTGCAGAAAATGTTATATAGAAGTTACCTAGTTTTAAGGGCGGTTTACTCACTTTTAATGCATTTCTAGGCTTAAAAACTCGCACTTTTATTGCAAAACATCATTCTGGGCAACGTTTTAGTTTTATACTTAAGCCGGTTCGGACCCGAAAGCCCTAAAAAACGTATTTCAAATTCTGATCAGAATGTGTAATATTTATAAAAACAGTTTTTATATATATAGTTACCGGTATCTTGTAAAATTCATATCTTCTTCGTTTTAAGTCTGTTTTTCGAGTTCTCTATATGTACGGAATCGTCTTAAGACGTACTATCATATTATTAAGTTTATAAATTGCCTAGAAATTCATGCCAAAACAGTAAAACCCAACTGTTATATATATATATATATACGTATATATATATATATATATACGTATATATATATATATATATATCTACATTATATATAACAAGAGGCATTTAACCATTTAATGCCACATCATAATGCATTGTCATCATAGATGTCATGTCATCATTTTTTTAAATGTTTTTATTTGTCATCATTTTTTATTTTTTTTAGAAATTTCGTTTTTATTTATTTTTTTATTGTAAAATTCGGTTTTGTTTTTATTTATTATTTTTATTGTAAAATTCAGTTTTTAAAAATTAGCAAATTATTTTCATGGCAAGATTTGAACCTGGGTCTGCTAATTCACTAACAAACACCTCAACCAATGGACTAGGTTAGAAGTTGTGATATACAATGAAAATAAAATATGTTATGATTTTAAAAAAATACCAGTTAAATTTAGAAGATATATTGGTAATTGTACATTATTTAGAAAATATGTGTATTAAAAATACGCAGTAATCTTTGTGGTATGAAACAACACGCCTTTTCTCAAAACCTTAATCCATATATTGATTGTTTTTTTTGCAGAACTTTCTTCCGAAGCCTTCCCTAATAACAATCCTTCAAGGTTACTACTCGGATGCAGTGAAAATTTCCATAGAGGCACAGAGGTTCATGTCGATGATCTATTGGGAGAGTCTTGACGAATTGCATGCCAAAGGTGTAGTGGGTTTCACATGTGGTTTTTTACCAACAAGGCAAAATCTAAAGCCAGATCCTACCAGGTACCGCCTTTTAGAAAATTACTTCGTTATGATCCATGCTCGACTGTTATTTGAATCCTATTTGTTTATATTTTTTCCTTTTGTTAACTTCTGTTTCAAACATCATTCGGAAGCGCATACAAATCGATATTTGACTACTGCACACAGCTTTTGTAGTATTTGGCTAATGGAATAACTAATTCAGACGGACTAGCCTTTAGAATATTGAGATTAACTTAAGCTCATTTTATTTATGAATGTGCTGGGTTTTCATTAAAGAGATTTTTAGCTAAGTAGTCAATTACCTTAGATAATAAAACACAGTGAATGGGATGTTGTTTGCAGCTGCATGAGCAGCAGCAGCCAAGATTCCAATATGCATACTATCACTCGATAAAACTAATGAAGGATAGGATTGTCGATTATCGGTTAGTTCGTCGAATGCCCAATAATAGCTTAATAGCTGTTGGTTTTCATCCCTATTTATTGGCATATATTATACAACAATGGGAGTTTAATGCATGTGTTAGGCCTTATATACCAAAAGAAAATACTAAATACGGTTGCACGTTTTTCTTAATCAATTGTTTTTCTCAACATGAATCCAAACTACCTCTTAGCAGACATTACCTAGTGAACAAGACCGAGTCCCCAGCAAAAACCTTTTTCCACTAACAAATAAGCTCTAACCAGTTGTGAGCAAGTAACGTTTCGGCTGCCTGAGGTTCATAATCTTTATATATCATTAGGGTAAAAGCATAAATACTCTAATTACTTTCAATTAATAACCATTATACTCTACTAATTCTTAAATAAGTCATTTAACCGTATGCCACGTCAACAATTTTACCGGATACTTGTACCTTTTATAGGGTTAACCGGTAACTCGTAGTCAAACCATTTTTTCCTTTGACTTTTTTCGAAAAATATATAAAAAAATAATATAATAAAAAAAATATTTTTAAAAAAAATATTCGAAAAGAATATTTTAAAAAAAATATTCGAAAAAAATATTTCTACTTCGAAAAATTTTATATAAGTTTTATACTTCGAAGTATATTATTCGAAAGTATATAATACTTGAAATTTATTTATTTAATTTTTTTATAAAATAAAATTTTTATACTCTCGAAATAAAAAATTTATACCATCGAAAATTATTGTTTATTTCGAAAAAAAATTTATACTTCGAATTTTTTTTTTTTCGAAGTATAAAAAAAAGAAGTATATATTTTTTTATTTAGAAGTATAAAATTTTTCGAAGTTTATAAAATTTTATAAAAAAAATTCAAAGTATAAAAATTTTTTTGATTTTTTTTATTTCGAAGTATAAAATTTTTTTTTTATAAAAAGTTTAAAAATTTTTAAAAAAAAAAGAATTTTTAGTGAGTTTGGGTAGGTGTGGTTTATTTTTTTTTTTGCCAAAAATACAAAAAAAAAGAGGGTTTATTTATTTTTTAGGGTAAAAGCCATAAATACCCTATGTACTCACATTTATAACTCATTATACTCCATTATGAAATAGGTAACTGGTTATTGACGGTTTCATAGTGTATAATGAGTTGTTTACGAATTCGTAGAGTATAATGAGTTTAAACACGAGTACATATAATTTATTGGGCTTTTACCCTATATCTATATCAATGTAGCATTAAAAAAAATTAGACTTTAGATGATTAAGTACGACATACCGCGATATATATAAGAGAAATGTCTAACGGTAAGTCAATGTAAATCCCTTGCTACAAGTTCTTGTGCAGGTGGTTGCATTGAAAAATCCTATACAAAAGACAAATACACACATAAAGCTTTCAAAAATAGTAAAATTCAAGTAAAATAAAACGTACTTTGGTTTAGTTTCTATCTTAGTATACATACATGTAGTATCGACGATACAAGGGCCTATACTATATGTTTATAATTAAATATTATTTAACAATAAACTTATAACTTAGGACCTTCGTTGTGTTATATTTTTAAATATTGTGTATGCATATATTTGTTTAATATATGAATATTTTAGGTCACTATTCGCGAGAATGTTTTGCGTGGCGCATGCAGAACAGATTATCCAAACACAAAAAGGTCTGAGAGTTGGTTGTAAAATCTGATAACCAGTCTTAAAGACACACATCCAAACACTGCCCTAACACAGGATCCAAATATTTACTATTGCAGATATTAGGGACGATTCATAGTCAAATCTTGAAAGGCTGTAAAATTATGTACAGTCGTATCTTCCCTATAGATTTTACAGCAGAAAATCATAAATTCAGGAAGATAGCAGAGCGACTGGGAGCCACATGTGCAACAAAAATTGACACATCAGTGACTCACGTCATTTTAACTGATGCTGGAACTGAAAAATCTCATTGGACGGTTCAACAAAATATGTATTTGGTTGCGCCGTGATGGTTAGAAGCTGCAAATTATTTGTGGCAGAGGCAACCTGAAGACCAGTTTCCTGTGAACAAGATACAAGCTTTTTCATTTTTGTTATTTTCTTTGGGTATGACGTTATTTAAGGTACGTAAATTATTTACCTTGACAGCCAACAGAAAACCAGCACTATCAAGCCTTAACTTCAGCATCTCATCATGAGCTCAATCAGCATATTTAGCTTGTGTAGTTTCAGACTCCAACACCTTTTCAAGCTGAATCTTGAGCTTCTGGATCTCATTCATAGCTGAAGCTAAAGCAGCGGAGTCCATCGAATGGTGTTTCTGGACAACCTTGAGCTCAGACTCCCATTCTCTATCCCAGTCCTGTGAGATCTTTTAGAGTTCTTGAAGTCGGGATTCTTTAAAAGCTGAAATCTCGTCAAGTTGCTTTTTTGATTCTTGAAGCTTTTTTGACATTTCCGCAAGATATTTATTGGCATCTTCCAGCATCCCATGAAGCTGTTCTTCCGTGAATCTACTGATTATAGTTTTTTTCTTTGGGCTTTCTTAATTTTTCTAGATATTAGCAAGCTTTTTCCAGTTACCCGTCACTCTCTCAAATCTCTTTTTTTGAATTTTACATGTAAAAAATTTATGTTTTAGTCAGCACTCAAAAGTCAATGTCAAATGCAGGCATACTTGAGTAGCATCATACCTCAGATGTTGGAGTACGAGGTGACCGGCGGTCAGTAACTTTGGGGCTTATGGCTTTTGGTGTTCTGTTAACAATCATGAGGTATGTATCTTGAATCAGACTCTATAGTTTTCTTTGTTTAAATTGTTTTTGTAGTCCAATGTGTATCCACATCTTTGGTTGAACGCATTGCCTTTAAGACCTTTACCACCATCTCTTTTTGGGCGATAATACTTAGATACCATCTCCCTTATTAGCTCTTCAACGTATTTTTTCTTTCTAAGGTCACCTAGCACACCGATTACAGAACCAAAGTTGTCCAAATCAGGTATGCATCCGGCCCCACTCATGGACCATAACACCTGAACTGCTTCCTCATACTGATCAACTTTGCATAACGATGAGATAAGATAGTTGGAAACATCACCATCTGGTTTATACCCTATTGACTGCATCTGCAAGAACATGCTAACAACAGTCTGATCCGATTGTCTTCGTTCACGAAGCCATGTTGATTTGCCAACTATCCATCTTCCCAGCAAGGTCAGGTCATTCCTATTTGAATATGTATCATTTATTTAGATTTTCTAAAATTTGAAAAATTAGAATTTTTAATGACGATTAATGCCTCCTCAAATCCTACAATTTTGACCCTGAGGGGATGTTTATTTATTCAGGAACATATCATTTGAACTGGCTGCGGTTCTGTGTCTGTTACTGTGTATGGAAATCAAGAAAAGCCACCATTGATTACTTATCCTGATTTAGCTCTAAACCGTAAGCAACTCTATATCTTCTATTTTAACATAGCGTTTCTTCTAATGTATGTTATACAATATTTTATAATTTGTTTGTGCATATGATGGACAGACACGTCATGTTTCCAAGGACTCTTCATGGCTCCCGAATCAGCTTCCTTGCTACTCCACAACTTCTGCATTTATCACATTAGTCCACCTGGTCATGAGGTCTGTTAGTCTCTCGAGTCTCGACTTTTAGTTACATGTATGCTTCATAGTTTTTTGGATACGTTTATTTACATTTTAACATAATATTCTCTTGGTTTCAGTCGGGAGCTGCATGCACATGATCCCGTGCCTTTTATCGAGGAACTTAGTGATCAAATCCTTGTGGTCCTCAATCATTTTAGGTACTCACAATCTGCTTGTAGTTAAGTTATCTTATGGTCAAGATCTTCGAGAGTTATAGTACACATAAGTGTTGTTTTTTTTGTAGACTTGGTTCAGTGATGTGTATGGGAGCTATGGCGGGTGCCTACGTCCTTACACTATTTGCGGTACCTAGCAAACATAAACCATAAATTTATTTACTCGTCATGTTTGACTAATTATGTTTTTTTGCAGATAAAGTATAGTGAACGAGTTAATGGTTTGATACTTATATCCCCTATATGCCGAGAACCTTCTTGGAATGAGTGGTTTTACAATAAGGTTGGTTATACGTTGTACACTTTTCCACATACGTAGGAATTTTCTTGGTTTATATGATTTTAACAGAAGTTCTGGTTTGTAGTTCATGTCGAAATTGCTCTATATGTTACGATATCTGAAAGCTTATCTAAAGTATCCATGTTTCTACAGGGATACCACTAGGATGTGTTTGGGATTGCTTATTAAAACTATGTATCGCACTAATACAACATATAATCAGTGGCCTGAGGTTGATATTCAGTTTCAGAGTTTATTATTCAAACTGGTTATCTGATCTGAGATTATCGTAATTCATAAGCAAAATTGGTAAATACCATAACATATGTTTATCAGTATTATTGCATTTTGTTACAGCTGATTGTCTACTTCTGCCAACTTTACTAAGTGCAAATCGCAGAAAAGGTACTAAAGTTAAGGGTTTCTTAACTTTTCGTCAAAGATTATCGGTCATCACATTAAGAGTTTAGAATAAAAAAGAGTACTGACATGATATCCAAAACGGTGCCGTCAGCAGTGCAAACAACATCCTTAAAAGGAGTAAATGCGAGACTGCAAATTGAAAACAAATGATATTATCAGATATTGAAAGCAAGCAATTGATCAATAGAAGGGGAGACGCTTAAAAGGAGTACAGAGTCCTTTAGACTTAGCACCACCCCACTCTGTGGCCCATTCGGTGGTGGTGATATACATTCGATCTTTGCTGTGTTGTTTCTTCCCTATCTTTACCTTCGAGACTCAGTTAGGAGGGTTTTGTTTTGGGGATTGATAATTTACTGATAACAGGGCTCTCTCTCTTTGCTGGGAAGATTATTGGGGCTGGATCTATGCTACGGAGGAGCTCTGGTAGCTTAGCCGACTTTGATGAGGGAAAAGGAGTAAAACAGAGTATCAAATTTTCAGGCATAAAAATTTCAACCTCTAACTGTCTAACATTCTTCTCACCTGCTATGCAAAATTTAGGTATCTAAATTTATGCCTGAGTAAGGTCTCCTTAATCTATGATTGTTCTTCTACCTGCAGAAACCTATACAATGAATGCACTCTTGAATTGAAGGCAATGGCTGACCGTATAATAACCATACGCAAGCAGCTTTTTGATGCTTTATGTGCTAGAGGTACGGTTCTGTTAATGTTTATCTTTAGAGCTTAGCGTATCTGTACATGTATTTTCTTCCACCCTATTGTGTCATAGATTTTAGATATAGATCGTAATCATCCATCCATTCATTAAATACAAGTTTAGAATCCAACTTTATCTATGCACATCATTAGAGGTTGAAATTTCTACCCATTTGTCTATGCACATCATTGGATATATGTGTGATGCACCAGAATTTGAACTGAGATGCAGTATGTTTTCAATTATCGCATATAAGGATGAAATATGCTAAGCATATGTTGTTTTATGTGTGTAAATTTATAGCTTGATTTTTATGCTCATAATGCTCTATTTTTACAGGTTGGGCATGCAATATGTGATACGACAAATTTTAAAAGAAACATATGCGATATTGTTTGGACTGACGAGACATTTCTAGCAACCAAGAAACCCAAGCAACAATATCCTTTGAAAAGAGCTGGGCTGAGAGAATCTACCCATAAATGAGCTTTCTATGAATATTTGTTTCAATTTTTTTTCCTTTTTCTATTGATAAGTATGGTGTAGAGTCATTTTGTACATAATGTCAATTGCCATTATTCCTTACATAACACTGATTCATTTGTAAAAAAAAATATAGCATACTGATCATCAATGCAACATTGTTTTCTTTTTTATAAAATATCATTATTGTTATATCTTAGCGCATCAAAGTGTTATTCCTATTGCATCATATTCAAGTTGATCTGCTGCATCGCAGTTCATATTCAAGTGGATCTACTGCATCAAAGTTTAAAACCAACTGCATCATTCATACAACCAAGCAAACCAACATATTTCAACTCACGATGCAACCTACGTGTAACTAATTCCTAACTTTTTATGCAACGGTAGTTGATTGTTTAAAGAATTCATCCATCTTTATTTCTTAAATATCTTAAATAGTACTATAAACTATCTCTATTTCTTTGAGCTAAGGTAGTTATGTTGCATGAGCATTTCTGTAATCGAGGTTTGGTACTCAAGAAACCGAATCATATATCACATACCTAAGGTACATCTATTCATGTACATAATGATTTTCTCAATCTTACTTCCCTTGTCTTAGAAAGAATTGCTTAGGCTTTTTGATATTGGTCAAATGTAGTTGGTTGGTGGCTGCAACGACAATGGGCTCTACTGTAGCTTATGGTAGACATCATCTGAAGAACAAATCAATTTTCATTCAAACGAATACATGGTACAAAAAGATATTTAATATCAAATCACATGCCCTTTTTATTAAACACTAATTTTTCAATAAAAAATTTATAATTTGCTGAGTAAAAGTTAGTATTTTTTTGGGTATTTTGTAATGTAGACTTATTGTATGTATTGACGAAGAAAATGTTTTCTTGTGCTTTTGCAGCTTCACTGTGTTACTAAACCAGTTTTTGAAAGCATTAAATAGAGTTCGGCTAAAGAGAGTTGTTTGGATGTTGAGGATTTAGGTAGTTTGTCTATTTATCTATTAATACACTTGAAATACCAAAAATCCATATATGGAGAAAACTTGTGTAAAGTTACAGTCAAACACCACTTTGCATCAAATGAAACCCTTAACAACCTTTGTTATTACCTCCCTTCTTTTCACTGAATGAGCTCATTTTTGGTTACGAGTTTGTTCCACATGACACCTACAGACACTAATCGCTCATAAAGGGTGACGACATCCTTGGGTCTTCTGCTGCCGTGGTGTACAAAATTGTTACTGACCCTAACCCATTTCTGACAGATTTTAAAAAAAATGGAATGTTACTGACCTTTTACATGTCCAACCCATTTTTTCACCTGTAAGATACATATGAACATAGGTCTGTTTCAATATAGTGAGTTAGATGGAAAAGGCCTCACATGTCTAAGCTATACAAAAGTTTTCACGCCATTGTAGCAAAGGTCATAACCCAGAAGCCAGAGAATTATTAGGTACTTATCTCTAAACCTTATGTAGCGCTTTAGGAAATATTTTGCAATGATGTTGTTGTATCATGTTTGTAAAGGCATGGATGGTGGCGAGAAATCTATCATCTTGAATTAGTATTCACAGAATACATACAACAAGATTTATGTGGATTTTATAAAAGATCTGCCACAAAGTAAAAAGTAGAAAGTGTAATGGAGAGTGACATCATTGTCGAAGTTTTGATACAAGTAAACAAATTTTTGGTACTTGGCCTGTTAATTTAAGTTATTGGAGTCGTCATCATTGACAATGTTGTCTCCAAACACGTTTTGTTGGTGCCATATTTATGGATGTTTATTGGATTCATGTTTATAATATTCCAATCTTATGTTTATAAAATATAAACCTTTCCAACAATTACTATTAATTTTCGTATCGAATCAACACATTTTTTTAAGCAAATGTGTGTTTTTCCTATATATCTGAATTGGATGCAATTAAATATGTAGTTATTATTATAAACTTTGAAGATATAATTTCATGATTTAAGATTGTTAAACATGAAAAAGTTTATTAACTGTTCTTTTTGTGGATAATATATTAACTTTTATTTCCTCTAATCAATAAAAATAATTTCTTGCATGTTGTTTTATACATTAAATAAATAATTTGATATTACAACTGATTTACCTTTGCTTAAATGTTTACAAAAAGAATTCATAAAAATATACCACACAATAAACAATTTAAAAATAATTTGTTTCTATATTAAACAATTTTAAAAAACATATATTTAAACAAAAAAAATGAATACAATAAATCAATAGGTTATACCCGGCCTATCGGGTGGGTTTTGCAACTAGTGTTTATATATATTTATATATATATATATATTATATTATATATATATATATATATATCTATATATATATATATTTATATTATCTATACGTCTCTATATATATAGTATATATATATAGTATATATATATACGTATATATATAACGTATATATATATATAGTATATATATATACACGGTATATATTATATATATACTCCACAGTATATATATATTTTTTATATATTATATTATATATAAATATATATATATATATATATAATATATTTGTGTGTAGTGTGTGTGTGAGTGTATACGATAGATTATATATATTATATATATATATATAATATATTATATATATATATATATACTATATATATATATATATATATATATATATTTTATATATTTATATATTAAGTGTATATATATAAACAAATTAAAAAAAATAATGTTTCTATAATAAACAAATTTAAAAACAATATTTAAACAAAAAACTGAAAAAATAATCACAAGTTTATACCCGCCTATCGAGGTGGGTTTTGCAACAAGTGTGTGTATAATATTATATATATTATAATATATATATTTATATATATATATTATATATATATATATATATATAATAACAAAGAAACTAGTTTCTTTCAACTCCTAACAAAGAACTAGTATTTTCACCCACTTTTTTCACACACTCATATTTCTCTCTCTTAAACATTGAATTCTTACCCTAAATCAAAAAATCTAATAACAATAATATCATCTTTTATCTTAATGTTTCCTCTTATAATCCACATCAGTCATCTAATAATCGCCTCGTAAGTGCTTTTTGAACAATAAATTAGTATACGTTGATCTTCTCTGCGTTTCGCATCTGGAAATGTGCTCGTGATTCTTCATTTTGCTTTTGATCGGAGTTCTTGCATTCTCGTCCGTTTGTTTTCGGTAAAAACTGATGACAAAATCATGATTTTATATGTGTTTGTTTGATTGCTAAAGTTATTTAGTAGAGAGTTTTATTAATGAATTTGATCTTTATTTTAAACTATGAGTTAATCAGTTTGAATTTTTATCGATTTGTTATTTTTGTTTTATTAAAATCTTGTTTTTTCGATTTGTAAGGTTATGTGTTTTTTGTTGGGTTGCTTTGTGTGCACTTGAAGTTCTAATGCGGTAGATGTTTAAAAGTGATACAGTAGGTTATATTTTTGTGTTGAATGCAGCTTTTGTATTTAAGAATGCTGTAGGCATTGTAAGTGTAATCCAAGTGACATTAGCTTCGGTCTAAAGTGTGTTTATGTTCTAAAAGTCTTTGTTGTATGTTTGAATGTAATGCAGTTGTTGTATATACGGATGCGGTAAGGTAGTGTTAGTTGTTATAAGTTAGATTAGATAGGCTAAGTGAGTGTTATTTACTGAAAATTGAGTGTTTGAATGATAAATGCAGTTGTCTATTGAAGTGATGCATTAGGTAGAATATTTGTGATGTGCATAGGCCACATTTAGGGCTAAATGTGGTTTGCCGGGTTTATGCGAAAAATGAATGTGGTGTGTCTGATTGTTTTTGTAATGTACTAGGAAATGAACAATAATGCAGTGAATTATATTTGTATGCAGTATAAAATATTTGTAATGTATTTAGAGTTTTTTTTACTGCATTACAATTTTTTTCTACTGCATTACAATTATACACTTTTGCATGCCAGTTTAAATTTTATTGCATTACTGTTTACTATTTTGGTATTTTAGTATTTCTATTGCATTACTCGTTATTTCTATTGCATTGCAATAGAATAATAACTGTAATGACTATTGAATATAAAACAATGACGCGTTTTATAAAAACTGTTATAGCAATATAATATAAATATAACAGTGATGTAATGCAGTAGAATATACAATATTTGTAATGTTAGTTGCATTTATTGATAGATTAGGTTGGACGTATGTGTGTTTTATGTGCAAAAAAGTTTTTTTGATGTATATGATATGGTTATGCAGTTGGTGTAATGAAGGGATGAAATTAGATACATGCTAGTTAATTATTGATTCGATTAGGCTAGGCGAAGTGTGTTTATGTGCCAAAGAGTTTCTTATGTGTATGTGTGTTTGTTTGTTTAATGTTGTTGTTTTTAGGGTAATAAAGTGATGCAACAGGTTCTTGTATGTGGCCAGATAAAAGTAGTTGACTAGGCGAGTAGTGTTTTAAGCGTCAAAAAAGTGTGTGTGTCTATGTTTGAAAATTGATGCAGCTGGTGTAAGGAATTAAGTAGTAGGTGACTTGTATATGGGTAATATAAGTATAAACTATGTTACTCGCATAGTTTTTAAGTGTCATAATTGTTTGTATGTGTGTTTGATTTTTGTTACAGTCTGTATATGAAGTTATGTAGTAGGGTCTTGTATGTGGATTATAAGCGTAAATTTAGTTAGGTGCGTAGTTTTTAAGTGCTGCAAAATGTATTAGTTAGCAACTAGAAACACCCAAACTTTATCATTACAAACAACAAAATTCGGAGAACATAGAAAAACGAGCTAGGTGCCTTAAAAGGTACACTTTTCGATCTAAATCAAGCAAGAAATCGCACATACACACGATCTAATCATCCTATTAGCTCTGATACCAATTGTGGTATATCCTATATCATAACACGGGGTCGATTCTTGGATTTGGCTAGTTTCTAGAGAGAGAAACACTTGAGAGAGTTTTGTAGTGAGAGAAAATATGTTTCTATGAAAAGGAAATAATGACTAGCTTCCCTCTTCCAAAGTTGGAAGAGGCTTATATAGTACTTACAATATACCGGGTATTCGTACCCGACTTAAAACCGAAAAATGTACTATTAACTATTAAACTACGAGCTATAATAAACAGTAAAATACACGGGGTGACCGAGTCCTTTTCTAATATCTAACAGAAACATACGTGGGTCATGGCGTATTTTTGAAGAGTTGAAAAAAAAGGGTTTGGTCAAACAGTACAAATAAATCTTATGTGCGCCAAGTACTTAGCAAAGATATTTTCCTCTCGGTATTAAAAAAAGAGTCATAGATATTGAAAGAAGTAGAAGCATACGTGAAGAATCAACCGAAGAGTTCAAAAATTGTAACAAATGATAATGTAAAAGTGCATCTAAAGTTGTTGCAAATATTAATGAACATGTACTTTTTGAGACTGAAAATTAAGTATTTTTTATTACCGAACAACTATAGTTTAAATTCTATTGGATGTTTTAACTTTTTAATTGTAATAGTTTTGATAATTGTTTGTTTAATACTAAGTAATTTCTTCTTAATGATCATTGTTTGTTTACTACAAAGTACTTTTGTTTAATGCTGATATCTGAATGAAAATAGATGCACTAAATTACAGATAGTGATGCACTAAAAATGCTAGTGCATCATAGTGTATAAAATTGGTGCATTATAGTGTATACAATTGATGCATCGGAATATGTATGTAAAGTGCATCATAATGTAAAAATATGACGCATTATAATGATGTTAATTTATTGCATCACAATGTATAAATTTATTGCATCACAATGTTATAATTTTACTACATCATAATGTATTTTATTACTGATGATATCTGAATGAACATAAATGCACTTAATTACGAATAGTGTATTGAAAATACTAATGCATCAGAATGTATACAAACGGTGCATCATATTGTATACAACTGGTGCATCATAATGTGTATATCAAGTGCATCACAATGTATATTATCTATTACTTTTGATCAATTGTATCTCAATGTATAAATCTGCTACATCACAATTATATAAATTTACTACATCATACTATAAAAATCTACTGCATCTCATAGTGTTAAAATATATTCTGCTTCATAATTACGTAAATTCACTGCATCACAATGTATGAAATATACCGAACAACTTTAGTTTAAATCTTCTAGATGTTTAAAATATTCTCTAATACTTTTGATTATTGTTTGTTTGTTACCAAGTACGTTACTTCTTATTCTACTACATCACACTAATGTTCTAGTGCATCATAATGTTATCATGTTAATGAATCACAGTGTTATCATACTGCTAAATGATAACGTTGTTTTACTGCATCACTCTTCTGCATCACTCTATTGCATTTAAACTGTTAATTTACTATATCACAATGGTATACGTACCGATGCTTCTCAATGTTATCATACCGCTACATCATAATAATACTTTAGTGCATCACTCTGTTATTATACTGCATCACAATATATAATATACTGGATCACTATGTATATTTTACTGCATCCTAATACACTAAACAAAATAACATAATGAAATAAATGATTTAAAAGTAATAGAAAGATACTGAGTATATTTCAGAAACACTAAGATACTAATGTATTGTTGTTTGGTGATAAATTCTATATGTCTAACAACCCGAAAACATGTTTTGTAAGTAATTCTTGAGTATCTATACAATAATATTTCTTAAATTGTAACACGTCTTGTAAAAATGAATAGGTTTCCAATCCATGTTCCTAGATCTCCTTAGTGCTGAAGTTAGTGTTGGATATGGTGTTGCAATCACATAGTAGCTGCATGTTAGACTTATCTTCTGCGCAGCAGGTGCCCCTCCACCATTTCTCCTCTGCAAAATTTGATTTCCAATAATAGTTATATTTCGATATAGTAGGTACGACAAGCACATCATGTATAAGGCTTAATTGCATCCATGTCTCTTGTAAATGGATCATTTATGTTATATATTTTCTCTAACGGGAAAAATGGGTATAAATTCAGAGTCCTTTTGATAATTCGCTCAAAATGTAATTTAATGTAAATCTCGCAAAATGATTTATTGATTATCATGTGTAAAAACTATTTTTTATAAAACAAACTAAAGAATGTTGCATAAAAAGTGTTTCGGGTGACGGCATCATGTTTCAACTATTGAACCAACACTCCCATCCCCCCAATGTATATAAAATAACATCAAATTAAGAACACAAAATATTATGATGCATACCTTATAAAAGTCGACAACAATGAAGTTAGGCCACCGTTTACTAGTTGCATCATGACATGTGTTCATCATGCTTATCAATGGAGATGAGTTGTACTTGCAAGCTTGGATATATCTGAAAAGTAGTTCATTAAAACTAATGACCTTGACGTAGTGTTCATAGTAGCCGACTAAGCACGACTAGGCCATAAACCACTTTTCATCCAATCTATTCCATCTGAAATTTAAGAGTACAGTCACGTGTAACACGGCTAAGATAACCAATTTTTCCAAAATCTAATTTAGGTATCTGGCTTTTATTTCGGAAAAACTCTCGAAGTTCGATAAAAATAATCAAGTTCAGTAGTCTCAGAAGTTTAAGAGTTCATATATCTGAAACAAACTAATAACCTTCCAAAGCTTTCGCGCCACAATCACTATCAACATACGAGGTCATCACAAATATTAAAACCAACATGATCCTTGACATAACGAGTTTGAACATCTATATTTTTAGCGCATATAAGTTTTATCACTATAAAATCAGATTGATATATCAAAAGTGAATCACAACAAAAATAAATAAAAGTGAGAATATACTATATACAATAAACTTTTCATCATTTGTATAGTTACAACATCAATGTTATAAATCGAATGAATCACTAAAATATATCAAAGCACATCCTAACAAACCTTATGATGAAACTAATGAAACTAAACTATGATGAACCTAATGAAACCTTATAACACTACTGCATCAATATTTTAAATAAACCGCATCACTATGTTATATCAAGCACATCATAACAAACCTTAAGGAAAAACTATGCAACATGCAAGCTAAAGCACATCATAACAAACCTTAATGGAAAACTATGTAACATGCAAGCTAAACTATGCGTAAACTAATGGAACATTATACAAATACCGCATCAATTATTTGGACATGCTTATGACATTATACAACTAGTGCAAAAAAACTGGTCTATGGGTTGTTTGGATAGGCTTGTTACAAGCTGTTTAGACATAAAATAAGTGCACGACTATCTAGTCTAGGGGCTGTTTAAACATGCTTATGACCGGTTGTTTGGGCAGCAAATAAGTGCAAAACTATCTCGTCAATGGGCTTCTTGGACAAGCTTATTAAGGGCTATTGGACACACCTTAATCATAAGCTTATTAAGGCTTATTACGGGTTGTTTGGGCGGCAAATAAGTGCAAAACTATCTCGTTTAGCAACTGTTTAGATACGCTTATTAACGGCTTGTTACAAAATACTCACAAAGGACTACGTAACCATATAAGGCCTTAATAATAATAATAATATTTACTAATAATAATCTATGTTCAAAGTTAGTGAAAATTCATTTTTTCACTAGGTTTATCCAACACAAATGAAACCATATACACCTATTATGCATAACTTAATGAAACCATATACACCTATTGCATCAGTATTTTATATCAACTGCATCAGTGTTTTACATCCATTGCATCAGTGTTTTACATCAACTGCATCACTATGTTATATCAACCAAATCAGAACAAAAAATTAAGAAAACCTAAATGAAACCTTATACACCACTGCATCAGTGTTTTATACATCTACTATGAATAACCTGATAGAAAACACATAAAACTTAAACAAAAACCTAGTGCATCGATAACTTAAAAAACTGCATCAAGCAACCACAAACACATATTGAATATCACAGTTCTGAGATCAAATGAGGTCAACTGAAAACAGTAAAAATCATACAAAAACATAAGAAATCAATTTTCAAATCAATTAAATACACTAACAATCACCCAAAAACATATTCAAATTAAAATAAAGTAAATTAACAAACAAACAAATATAAAAGAATATTAAGAGCTTACTATTATTATTTGTTGATGTTGCACTAGTTGTTGATGGTAAACACTCATTATCAATCGATGATGAACACTCGTTATGCAGTTGATGATGAACGCTTAATCGACATCTCAAAATAGATAAATAATATCGATTCAATCACAGTACAGATATACGGCGGAGAATGTATCGGTGAGGCGGTGACATAGGCGGTTGGACGGTGGTGATCAGTAAGAGGGTGGAGAAGAAGTTGTATCGATAGAGTGAAGAGGGCTGAGAAAAAGATGGATCTGAGATAGAAAGTGAAAATAAAAGAAAAAAAACTTTATATACCCTAGATTTGAAATGTCTAGTATACCCCTGCCAGTTAAAATAAAAAGGAGGGTGGGGATGGGACACATGGCGCGCTCGGGTTCCTTCCTAGCCTTTTTATTTTAACACCCCTTCTCAATATATCTCATATCTCTCTCTCTCTCTCTCTCTATATATATATATATATATATATATATATATATATATATTTATTATAGCTATACTATATATATATATTATATATATATATATATATATATATATATATATATATATATATATCGTTATCTTACTAGTTAACAGTTATCATCAGGTTACAGCCTATAGTTATCAGCTTACAGCTAACAGCTTACATCTAGTTTCGTCAAACATACCCTAAGTTTATAATGGTTATGTTAGATTCGAGATAACTCAACTTATTTTATAACTATTTGGCTAAACATTACGACGCACGTTTCAATTAGATTGATCATCATATTTATACTTCAGTAATTTACGCATAACATTACGTAATGAACAATTATATACAAACTGTATGCATCGCACGGGTCTGAATGTCTCTTTATAATTATAATATAATTATAATAAGTAACTCATGCCTCATACAATACTCGTCATGTAATCATGTGAAGGAGCCAAGGGGGAGAATTCTACGTCACAGGCCGTTTGACTTCCACAATGTCGGTTATATAACGTCGTCTATTGTCTATTTGCTTTTGTCACTCAGTATATCATGTCCTTTATACGGCACACTAGGGACTAACGCATTTGTTTACACTTTATAATTACTGTCTTACCTCGTGTCAATCGACGTTTTGGATACTATTTTTAAGATAGCAATTGTCAAGAGGTAAAATAAGGGGTGAGCATGGTGCGGTTTGCTGTGGGTTTTGACTAAAACCGAACCGCAACCGTACTTGCGGTTTCTATAAAAATAGAAACCGAACCGCACCACATTTTGCGGTTTCGGTTTCTGCGGGTTTTTAGGGGTTTTAACCGCACCGCACCATCACTTATAACTTATATAATTAATGTGGGTTTTTGTGGGTTTTGGTTTACAATATTGATTTTTTTGGTTATAACAATGCATATATTTAATGTGAACACACACATCACTATTGACTTACAAGAATATTATATATATAAAGATTTAGGTAACTTATTAAATGTGCATGCTTCAAGTTTTGTAACCATGACTATGAAATTTGTACATAACCCACACCATTAATTGTGTATACAAAGTCCTCTTATTTAATGTGTTGTATTGAAGTGTTGTAACCCTGGTTGTGAAAGTTGTACAAGTTACAAAAGGTCATGTAAGTCTCTCGTAACATTTTGCATTAAATAATAAATGTTATATTTAATACTCGAGTAAACTACACCGTTCGTCTTTGTGGTTTGCGTTGACCGCAGCCTATCGTCCTTTGACCAAAAAAATACATCGTCCGTCCTTAAGTAGGAAAAGTTTTCTGTTGTTGGTCCCTCCTTCTAACGGCCTTTGGTAACGCTTGTTAAGTCACCCCACTTAAAACCCACATGAGGGTAATTTTGTCATTTCACACTTCATCTTCTTTATTCATACATCTTCATCTTCTGTCTTTGAACATTTTCATTTTCTTCATTCCTAATCATCACCATCTTTATGAAAAATTCAATTATCATAAACAGGAAAAAATATCCAAAAACTAATTCTTTGCCAAACTATTATCACCATCAAGAACAAAATATCTAAAAAAACTATTCATTTACCAAACTCGTTATCATCATCAAGAACAAAATATCCAAAAAAATATATTTTTACCAAACTCATTATCATCAATAAAAACAAAACAAAATTCTAATACAAACTCATTTCATCATGAAGAACAGAAAAATGAAACCCAAACACTCATCTTTATTTACCAGGGTTATTTTTTTGTTTCTTTCTTATTGTTTATCACTCTAATATCATCACCACCAACATACCTCCAACACTCATCTTCAAAATCTCACTGCCACCACATTCGCCTCGTCACCACCACCGCTTCAACACCACCTTAACTAACATCTCGTCTTTGTTAAACAAAAAAGAACGGTCAACAAAAGAAAAAGGAAGTCAAAAACCCACAACCAAAACAAACCATAACCTTTTGGTCAATCCTCATTTCACGTTCAACAAACAACAACAATCGAATTTTAACAAGAATAAGAAAACGATCTCTGTTTTATAGATCTTAAAACAAGAAAAACAAATCCAACCTATCAGAGATCCTTATTAAAAGATCTTGAAGTCGAGACCTTGTTGTTTCTGCTTTAGGTTCATACAACAAGAAAGAAAGAGAGTAGTGTTCGGTTTATTGCAGAAAGAAAAAGATGGGTTTTTTTATTTATGCTCTTTGTGGGTTGCTATTGTGTGTAAGAAAAGGGTTGCTGGGCTACTCAGTTGTAAAAACAAAGATTTGGTGTTGTTTTGTAGATCTATTTAGTTCCACATAGAAAGGTTTGGTTTTATTTTGTAATTCTACTCGGTCGAAAAAAAAGGTTTTGTTTATAAAATCTATGTGAATAGACGCTTAAGATATTTGGAAACCGATTATACTTTGTGATAGGGTTTTGTTTTCTAGATCTAGAGATGATAAGAAGGTGTAAAAGAGAATGAATAACTTTGTGATGGGGTTTGAGTTTGTGTATTCAGTGGTTGTATCTTTTAATTTTTGGCAAAAACTTTTATTGAATAGGATGATGTGATCTTGGATCAAGGTTATTTATGATGAAAGATTTAATTGTTCATGATGTATAGTGGTGTTTTGTGTTTAAGATGAAATTTAAATGTGAAAGATGAAGAAAGAGAGAGAGAAACATGAGAGAGTGTGGTGGCTAGTGATGAAGACAAGAAAGTAAAGAGATAAAGTGAACAACAAGTGGAAAAAGACGGATATACCTTTATGTGAGTATCATATTTGTGAATTTAACGACGGTTAATGATGGTCGTTAGG
Organism: Tanacetum coccineum; assembly: GCA_026074375.1. Taxonomy (NCBI): domain Eukaryota; kingdom Viridiplantae; phylum Streptophyta; class Magnoliopsida; order Asterales; family Asteraceae; genus Tanacetum; species Tanacetum coccineum. Next base: position 10,571 of record BQNB010001408.1, on the reverse strand, counting down.
TGGAGGGACCAATGACAGAAAACGTTTCTTACTTAAGGACAGACAATGCATTTTTTCGGTCAAAGGACGATAGGCTGCGGTCAACGCAAACCACAAGGACGAACGGTGTAGTTTACTCTAAATACTCACTTAAATCACATTATTAAGTTTGTAACTTCATAGTCCATTTGATTTTCTTAACATTTAAAAAGAGTCACTTCACATGTAGTAATTTAATATGTTTAAGTTACATATCTAGCTATAAATAACACATGAAAGTCATACACACATTCTTATTCTTGCATATTTTTTGTGCATACTTGATTTTGTTTGTTTAATTTATTTTTGTGTTTCATTATGTTAGTTTATTATAAATATGTGATGGATGTGGTTAGTCTAATGATTCATTTCTTTTTGTGGTGTTGTAGATATTTAGCATTGAAGATGACAAAGATTTGGCCCGAGAGATGGAGCTTTGAAGACTGACGAATGATGATCTACATAGAAATGAAGATCCATGCTTGGTAAACTGTTTTTAATGTGTTTATGAGATTGTTGGTTTGTGTTTTTTACTTATACCAAGGGTGTTTTTTGTCTTTGATTTGTGTATTTTTTAGTTATTTTTTAGTGACGAAGAAGATTTGAAAAGAAAGGAATAAAGAATTTGAGGGTTGCAATTTGTCAAGGCAAGCGAGTGGGTTGTTGAGCCAATGGAAAGAAGTGTATAGTAAAAGAAAGATTTGTAAAATAACAAAGATAATATATTATTGATTGTGTTTTTGTGATTACATAATGAAGATTGGCTATGTATTTATACTAAATACATAGCTTAATAAGTAAGTAATCCAAACCCTAAAACATAATGGACCCAAACCCACAATTAGGGTTAGGCCGAATAAGTCAACAGTCAACGGTCAACGGTCAACGGTCAACGGTCAAATTAACATAACTTAGCCATCTAATACTCCCCCGCAGTTTGAGCGGCAGACTTTCAAACGGACAAACTGGAACATATGTTGAAAGCCGCTTCTTCTTATCTTCTTCTGTCATCTTTATTGTTCTTTTTTGGAACGGAATCATATCTGTATTTTACGGCATAGTTGTTTATCGCTTGCGGCTTCCTCCTTTGCGTGACGTTTTTTTTACGTCATGGCTTGCTTTGCCTTTAGGTAGGAACAACAATTTTACGACTAACTATTTACGAAAAAACGACAATCATCTCCAGCGGTAAAACAAAGAGTAATGCTGATGACATAATTTTTTTGTTGATGGCTAAATCAACATATATGAGAAGTGTTATGACGGCTATAGTTTTTGGTTTTCTAGGGTTTTTATTTGAATTGGATAAAAAGACTATTAAAACACAAAATTATAAAGCGAAAAAAGTAAATAGGTCGGGATCCCTTCGAATCATCGACGAGTAGCCGATGACCGGAGGACAACTATTTTGTGTTGGGTTAGAACCTAAAGCTCTGATACCATATTGGTCGATGTAGTAGGTTAGCATTAACTCTCATATGCCAAGTCCAATATAACTTTCATTTTTTATGATATTTGTATGAGATCATAGAAGGTTTTATATTCACGTGTTGTTTTTAAAATCTATTGTGCATGCAACAATTAACATGTGATATTTGAAACAAAAATATCATCTATTGTACATGCAATAATAATATAGTGCTTGATTTATTTTTCTTTTTTCGTACAACATGTGTGAAACCAAACAATAATGAATGTCAAGTGAACTTGAAGATACTGAGGGTCAAAAATTTGCTTTACATTAAGGGTATGTTTGGCATGCAAGATTATGAGGAGATTATGATTATTTTTTGAAAAAATAATTTACCTAAAATATAAGCTTTGTTTGGCAGAAGAACTTATAAAAGATTATAAAAATAATAATCTTCCATAATCTCTTAAAATCAAATGCTACTTCATGTAGCTTATAATAATAATCACTTTTCATAATCTCCATCTCTATCTCCATCTACAACTCCATATCCAGTTGCAACAACAATTACTTTTGCCAAACATACCCTAACTTTTTAAACTTGAGACGAAATTGTAGCATGTTCAAGTATTCTTCTTTTTATGAAAAACAAAATTCGTGTGTTTTGAAACAATTTTATACAAACTTGATTAGACTAATATTTTACCAAAGTGGGATCTTAACGTTGATATAGCTTTGTGTTAAAATTATAGCATAATATGGGCTGGATTTTTATACCTTCAACTCAACGAAATCAGTTTTTTAATCGAAGAACAAAACCGGTGCAACGCACGGGTCTGAATGCCTCGTATTAATGATAATATGCAATAGAAGCCTTATAACACACATTAAATAATTAATGTGCCGTGTTTCAGTTTTAAATAATCAATATGCAGTGCGGTGCGGGTTTTGTGGTTCGGTTTTACGGGTAAAATCGCAACCGCGCCGCATTTGTGGTTTTTCTTAAAATCGATCCACCGGTTTTTGCCGTGGTGCGGTTTTTGTGGTTCAGTTATTTGCGGTTTTTGCGGTTTTACAGTTTGCGGTGCGGTTTCTGCTCACCCTAGGTAAAACAGTTACCGTATATTATCGTTATTGACAGTTATTCTGTAATGAAAGTTTGTTACACTTTGAGTATATATCTCAACTTTCATTATAATAAATACAACACATTATACTCTCATTCTCATAAACAAAAAAAAAACAATTAAGTTTCCATGGACAAACTCCCTGAACCTCTTTTTCTCGAAATACTAAGTCAATTCGACGACTTAGCCGACGTATCTCGATGCCAGATTGCTTCTAAAACTTTCAAAACTGCATATCCACATCTTCGATCAATCAATCACCAATGCATGTTAAAACGATACCTCAACTCAAGACCTAGTACTGTTTCAAGTTCATCAAAAGTTATCACACCTTTTAAGACAGTTTTTATGAATATGATATCGAGATTAAAAGTTGTTGAAACGGTACGTATAGGCATTGATAATGCGCTTCTTGATCTGTCGTACCGTGACGGTGAGGATGAGGCTGATGATCCGCACCTAACTGATGGTGAGTTTGTTAAGTTGTGGTTGCCTAGGGTAAGTGGAGGGATGAAATCGCTTTCAATATCGGATTTTTGGCTTCAGTCTTGTCGACGTAGATCAGTTGTTCTGTCGTTGGTTTCTTCGTATTGTAAGTTTTTTATTTATGCTAATTTTAATCTTGCTTTTATTCTGTATATAGTGATGCTGTAAATTGATTTGTGGTCTAATATTGTTATTTTAAATATCGATGCCGTAATGTGATTTTACGCCTAAACTATGTATAAATATATAATGATTAACTGGTGTTAATTGGTGGTCGATTGGCATTGATAAGTATTTATGTGTATTCTAAGCAATCGAGTATCAAATATAAGTCGAAAATTGAGAAACTGAGAATTAAGATGGTTAAGAAACAGAATCAACTATGTGTGTGTTACTGTGTATCGGATTTCATGTTGACAAATGAGATCGAGTCTTGTATTTTTCTATAATATACAAAACTTCTACGGAAAATAACAGAAATATCAGCCTAACTTCTAACTATACAGGACTTCTAACTACTTAGCTAACTGTGACGCATGGCAGCGTACAGAGAATTATCGAGATAGGATCATAGAGTTCGATAACATCAATGTCATGAGAGAACTATATTACTAAAAGATATCAGTAGCTTTGCTAGACCTTCTAACACGGCGGAAATAAGATGATTGATCATTCTCTAGTTATATCAAACATATTTTTCCATTAAGGTGATTGATCAAACAGTATAATTGCAGTTAATATTGGCAACCTTAGTTAAATTGAACTATCGTAGCATGACTGAGTTATTTGAAATAAGGGCTTATTAATGATGATTATGAAATGACATATCTTTTTTCGGATTTACACGATGTTTAACCTGGTTAAGTTATGAGATTGTCGTATATTGTAAAAATGTATCTGCCTCATTGGTACTGATTGTTCGGTTTTTGTTGATGCAGGTCATAATCTTGTTGAGTTAGAGGTAAAGAATGCATGGTTATCTGTGGAAAATGTGAGTCCGGTGCCAATGTTAACAAGTTTGACACTCGAATCTGTTAGATTAGATGACAAGCGCCTAGTAAGGCTGAATGAGTGCTTCCCTGATCTTAAGGTTCTTAACTTGATAAATGTCTCGGGAGTTAAAGCTCCTTATATCCACCTTCTCAACTTAAAAACCTACCACTGGACCGTACCTGATAGTCTGTCTTCTTTGACTCTGATCACGCCCAACCTGAGCACACTCAGGCTTGAATGCATAAAATCAACAAGACTTCATGTTAAAGCTCCTAAGCTGTTTCACATCCATCTTGACATTGACCGACACAATTTTGAAATCAAAAAGTTTGAAAATCTAAAAACAGTTTGGCTCAAGTCTAGAAACATTGGAACTTTATTTGAAACGTTTGAGCTTGTAGAAACAGTAGAAAATTTGACTGTGGATACACGAGATTGGCCAAGAGGAGCCACTGGAAGTTGCAATTTCACCATATAACGTGTATTCACTGTTTTTCCTAATGTGAGTTCTCTTTGTGACAAATTAAACGTGTGGTCGGGGTTTGAGGCCTGCTACAGGCCATTATATTGGGAGACTTGGGATGTGAGGAAAACATTGAAACATTTAGTGCATATTTGTTACTGGTTGACCCGTCAATGACTTTCTTATGTGTTTCGGGTGTGTTGGATAAATGCATGGGTGTGTCAGAGGTCTCGTTGCTCATCTATGGTGATGTTGACAAAACTGTCTCTAAAAGCTTCATTTCTAGATGTATGACTTGCTGCAGGCCCGGATTGAATTGGAAATGGGGAATTTAGAGAGAAGGAATGAAAGATTCTTGGATAACCGATATTGATCATCTCTAGATTCGTTTCTGCATCAACTTTAGCAGTAGTGTGTACTATTTTGGTTTACTACGTTTTGTTTCTTTGTATTCTTAGCAGACTTTTAGCTTTTTTTCCATTGGAAAAAAGATATTATGTTGACATTGTTAGCAAACTTGGTTTTTCATCTTGAATCACATTGTTCTGTTATAACGACGCCCAACTCAATTAATCTGAACCATGTTTCGGTGATTTAGTCCGAGAGACATGTTATTCAGTTTGGATCTTAGGTGGTTTGGTCATTACCCGAAACTGAACATGAATCGACCCAAATAAATCTAATCCGCCCAGATATACATCCCCATATTTCAATGACTGATTTATGAATGTTACTATAACTTTTTTTTACCAAGTTGCAAGATGTACTATGATTTATGAATGTTAATATAACTGATTCTACTATTAAATTCGAAACACGATTATCAACCACAACAAGAAATTATAGTCCATTCCACCATCTAAGCTATTGATAAAATAGATTTTCAACTAACAGTTGAGATTTGGTCATAATTTATGCATAACGAAAATAGATTATACTGATATCTCAGTAGAGACGTCTGCAAATGGTGATGTCATCTCTAAATGGAACCGTGGAGATATCAATAAGAGGGTCCGCTACTAGTGATTTGTTAAACTTCATAGTGTTCAGTCTCCCTTTTCTAAACTTTTTAGAACCAAATCCTCAGCTAAGCGACAGATCCAAACCAAAATATGTTGCCGTATACTGTTGGAATATGGTAGTTGGAACCGCGTTAAATACATTAGAAATATGTGAGCCTATTGGGGGCACACACGTTAGAATACGAAGAGTATGTTTTACTTCACGAAATATAATTTAAATAGTCGTTAGTTACCGTTACTTGTATAACTAACTTCAAGAACTTTTAAATATAAAACCAAGGGCTTAATTGGACAAAACCCGAACCCTAAGGGGGGGGGCCCTTAAAGTGGACGCCCCCAGGTGATTCTAGAATGGGTTTTGAGTTCTAATTAGGAGATAAGGGAATAAGTATTTTGATAAGGAATGAATTGAGGAATTAGAGTTTATCTTGGACTAGGGTTTGAGTACTATAAATACCCCACCCTAGACCTCATATTCATTCATTCACAATACCTAAAAATCACCAAAGATTTTCCTTGCTCTCCCTCTCCCTTCACCGAATTCGAACCAACACCCTCTTAGGGTTTTCGGTTCTTTTCTACCCTCCACCGAATTCGACTCAAAACCCCTCAAGGGTTTTCGGTTTTTCTTGTCCTCCTTGATTGGCGATTCAAGATTACACGTAGGTGTTCGTTTGGTGGTTTTCCTTGCTCGGCGATCAAAAAACCCAAACAAGGGTTTCGGTTTGTTTGTTTTTGGTTCAACCGAATTAGAGTAAACCCTTATTAGGGTTTGACGAATTTCGGTTCAAGGTTTATTCGGTTTCTTGGTTATTCAGTTCTAGCTCAAAGGGTGCGTTTGGAATTCGACTACAACACAAGGTGTTTTGTTCGTGAGGTCAAGGCTAGACAACTTGGCATACTTGGTTGACGTGTTTGTGTGAGCAACCGTAGAGGCGATAATTTAACTGCCAACTCGTTTTCAGGATCTAAGGTTAAAAGGTTAGTTTACTTCCCTTTTATTATGTGTTAATCTATGTGTTAAAACTAGATATATTTCGCTGCATACTCATAGCTAAACTGGTTACCTAGTTTGTTAAAACCAACAGTGGTATCAGAGCCAGCTCGTTTTGGCATTAGGGTTACACGTTTTGAATTATATCATGTCTTGAATTATACACGCCTAGATTTAATTCACATGCTTGATCTGCTGCTTTTATATTTTATTTATTGTTTTCTTGCAAATATGGCAAAGATTGTGCAAACCCTTGCCATACTTAAATAAATTTTGTAGATATAGATCTTCAAAACTATTAATTGTTAATATAGGTCAAAAATGAATTAAAATTAAATTGTTAATTTAGTAGATTAGTTTCTTTTGATTATGATAATCACACTATATATCTAAAAGATCTTAATTTTTATTTATGGTAATAAAATCTTTTATTTTTTATGGAAACTAGATCTTTGATTTAAGTTTATTTGGATACCAATTTTAGCTTGGATATTAGGGGAGTCATCCCCACCCTACATCTCCATATCATACGACGAAGGAGATTAAATCCCCAATTTACACTACAGGGGTATCTTGGTCATTTCAGTCCATTATATAAATATTTTTTTCTTTAACAAACACTCATTCAACACACACACAAAGCGTGTTTTTTCTCTCTCTACTAACAACATATCAATCACTACTAGGAACAAATTCATTAGATCTACTCCTAACATCTAATCATCACGAGCATCAATATAAGCTTCACGAACATCTAATCGATCGATCTTTGATCGATTATCTCCTTCTTTAGTTGATTAGCATCAGGTTAGATTCATCCGATCAGATCTGTTTTTATTTTAGCTTATTTTATGTGAATAAGCTTATGAATTTATCATCATCCGAATTTATAAGCTTATTATTCAGCTTATTTTGATCAAATCTCTTAATTGTTTGCTATTATTGATAAGCTGATTTATTTAGGTCCTTTATGTGAATAAGTTTATGTATTATCATCATTTGAATTTATGTTGCTGAATTATGGGGGTGTTTGGGATTGCTTATTGAAAATAGATTATGTGTTTTGAAAATGGATAATCAGATAATCAGTGGTTAGAAAACGTGGTTTAGAAATATAGTGTTTGGATTTGATTATGCTGTTTGATAACGCAATAATCAGATAATCAGTTTTTTAAGTGTTTAGAAAAACTGGATTACCTAGATATTAATAGATAAAATGACTAAAATAGACATCATATTATTAGTATACATTTAACAGTGTAAAGATTATGTTTTTGTATTCATAACACATAAGGATTACAAGGTATTAAAAAAATAAAAGATTGAGCCAACCTTGATTTATACTAACGCGCAAATACATAAATATATAAAAAGTATTAGCTTAAAGAAATAAAGGAAACTTGGCGTAAAGAAAGAAAGGAAACATGTGTCTGCTTATAATAGGAAATAAATTAGTGGCACTTAAGTAATTTCAAGAAAGAATCAAAATCACGTTTTGAAAAAGTGACTCTTCACCTGCTGCCACAAACCTGCGTTTTGATGAGCCAAAAACGTGAATAATCACTTTTGAATCATGTTTTGCCAAACACCCAAAATAGATTATTTACGTTTTCAAAACGCAATAATCTAATAATCCATTTTATAATGCAATGCCAAACACCCCCTATAAGCTAGCTTGTTAGCTTATTTTGATAAATTATAAGCTATCTTATTAGCTTATTTATGTTGCTAGTGTTAATAAGCTTTATTATTAACTATTTTTTATGTTCTGAATAAGCTATATTATATTAATTTGTTGATATAAGCTGAATTAAGATGTATATAGCTTATCAGTTACTAATAAGCAGTTTTAAGTAGCTTTTGGTTAACGTGTTTGATATATCATATATGATATATCATATACTTTTCATACGTATATCATATATGATATTGCTTTGTCATATGTATATGGCATGTGATTATCATATATGATATTTCATTTTTCCAAAAAATAGTTTATTTATTCATATATGATACTTTTCATACGTATATCATATATGATATTGCTTTGTCATATGTATATGGCATGTGATTATCATATATGATATTTCATTTCTCCAAAAAATAGTTTATTTATTCTTTTATATTCCTTTTATATTTTTAGAATTGAATAGCATGAATGCTTGTTCATTATGTGGAAGTGTTGATCACAACAAGAGGAGGTGCCCTAAGAGGTTTGAAGATCAAGAACAAGTCGTGATTCAACATTAAGTTGTTGTTCAAGAAGAAATTGTTGTTTAAAAAAGTACTCTTTTATGTTTGATTGTTATATGAACAAGTGTTATAATTCTTTTTTCACTTGAATTTTGTTGTTTTTGATCTTACATGAATGTGATTCTATTATATATCATATGTGATATTCTAGGAAATCATATATGATTTTACATCAGTTTCTTTTACATTTGAATTATCATATGTGATATTTGTATTTTACAATTTGGTAACAAAGTATCATATGTGATTTCTTTCATAAATCACATATGATTTAACATGACCATCACTAATTTATCAACTATCATACTTGATGTTTAAACAATGACAACATGTAATCCTGTTCTAATGCTATTTTTATAAGTGATTATGAATGTGTGCATAAAACTTAAACAAAATAGACATAATATTCAAATTCAAATCCGCAAGACATTGTACTAGTTTCAGATGGTTTACAAAATCGTCTATAGAAAATAAATGGAGATCACGGTTTTTTCGTGTGCGTCTTTGCAAACCCCACACTCCGTTCTTGGCAATCTCTCTGTTGTAGATTTCCATATGCATCATTAAGAAAACCCCACACTCCGTTGCATTGTCTTTTTGTAGCTCACTTTGGTCTGGTGATTGTTGTTTCTTAATGTTCACTTCTCTGGCCTTGAAAACAGCTTTCTCTACACAAATAAAAAGATTTGATTTTGTTTTCAGGCACATTATCATATATGATATATTATAGTGTTACAGAAGTAGACTTTCAAGCAGATTATCATATATGATATTATACACAAAACTATCTTTTAATTACTCACCAGGAGATCATAGAGTTTCTTGTATATTATTTTCAAGCACATTATCATATATGATATATTACAGTGTTACAGAAGTTGACTTTCAAGCAAATTATCATATATGATATTATACACAAAACTAACTTTTAATTACTCACCACCAGGAGATAACAAACTGCTTGTATTTTATTTTCAAGCACATTATCATATATGATATATTATAAATGCTTAAAACCTAACTTATATCATGTATGATACATTACATAAGTTTTTACAGTTTGTTTAGGCAACTTATCATATATGATTTTTTACTAACATGTCATATTATATATGTTTAACGTAGAATAAGTCTTCGGCTTCGCCTCATGCTTAGCCTACACCTTTAGAAAAAGCTTATTCGTGCTTTTACTTATTCAAACTAACTTCTAGTCCATTATTTCGTCTCTAGAATCACAATATCATCAACAAATTCTTTTTAAATAGTGAAAACTTAACTTCTAATCACTTATTTTCTTTATTAAAGTCTTAATAACATCAACATACTCTATCTAAAACTTACTTATCATCTAACATTAGAATAACATCAAAATATCATCATTATTAATTATATAAACACAATAAATTGAAAAAAATTCACAATATGTTCATCAAAAACTCTAGAAACATTAAAATATGTAGATGAAGTATTTTATACCTGAATTAGTGATTTTAAGCTTGTATTTCATTAGCTTTTTTACTCGAATCTTCAGCTTTAAGCTTAATCGTTAAGATTTGTTCTTCAACAACATCATCGACATCTTTTTCTTTTATTTTTAATGCGATTCGTGGATGATCTTTGATTGGTGTATGTGTTTTAGTGTGTGTATTTTTGGATCGGTGTAAAACTGTGTGTTTTTAGTGTGTGTGTGTGTGTGTGTGTGTGTGTGTGTGTGTGTGTGTGTGTGTGTGTGTGTGTTTGATGAGAGAGAAAAAGAATACGTATCTAGATCTAGATGAGATGAATTAGGGGTGGTAAGTGTGTG